>OOFE01022203.1:0-45594 GCA_900323365.1 Monocentris japonica | reverse complement strand
ACAGTGTGAGTGCCCAGGATGGAGAAATTAAGCAGGAACTGGGTGCTAAAGTAGTCATTGTGGGGTTCTACCCGCTGCTCAATTTCATTGGTTTTAGTGTCCAATGGAATCTGAGAAGTGGCAAGCATGGAAAAAGGTGAAAAATATGGGAACATTATTATGACGCAAATACTAACACAAGCACAATTGGGAAATACAGACCCAATTACAAAATATTGCGTCGGAGACAAGAACATATCACTACATTCAATAAGCTAAAATTCATAGATTAAGTTTTATATGACTTGTAAATGTTCAAAGAACCATCTGAACAATAACTTAAGACGAAAGAAAAGGTTCGATACCTTGAAGTCAGGCCCCGTCTTACTCTGGAGAGTGGAAGTGACATTGAGACAGACGGACTGGATCTTCCGGAAGAGTCCTGGGGTCGAGCCGTGCTGCACCACCCCCTCCACCTTCAGAGTGAGCTGCTGACTGTTCTGCACTGGGATTGGTTCGCTTGGTGTTCGCGGGGATGGAGAGAGGGCGAGCTGGAAAAAAATGTCAACAATATACACCTGGATCAATTTTTGACAATTAATGAGTGAGAAAGAGAATGTCCATGGCATGAAACCCAAATTTACTCATTACACTTCCCTCTATAGCTGCAACTGGTACTGTCTGCCATACAGGAGAAAGATACAAATTCCTGTATGAGAAGTTTTTTTTTGTGACATGAAGAATGAAAGATACACGGAAAAGTTTCGAGCGTCATCAGACAAATGCCTTAAGAGCACTATGCGTGAAACGTCACCTGTGTACAGGTGTTAATACATTTACACACCTTGGGGGCCAATTGCAGTGTGCAGGCTCTTTCATTCTTCATGTTCTGGTTTCCGCTCGGCACCTGATGTTGAGGATTGGGATGTGTGTGTTTTTGCCCTTTTCTGATGAAAGTGGTTCTACAATGAGTTACCTTAATGCTGGTGGACTGGAGCTTTTGGAAGAAGTACCTCTGGAAGGACAGCGGGACTTTGAGCAGAGCTATGACGGCATCACAGAGACAACCTGTATGCTGAATGACAATACAAGCAAAACATGCATTTACATCTTTTTTCCCCCCCATTTTAAGAATTTAGCTGCTGCTCTTTTCCAGAGTGACTAAGAACGAGTGCAACAGTAGAATAAGCTTTTTTAACTAGAAGCATCAGTAAATATACAGATGCAAACATGTTGATCTTACCAGGTAAGAAACAGGAGGGTGTTTCTTGCTGAGGCCCTCCACTTCCTCCAGCACATGGTTGAAGACTGACATCATCCGTCTTTCATACTCACTCTCTGTCTGAACTGACCCCAGGGTGCCATACTCCTGAAAACTACATTACAGAAACAGAGGGAGACAATCAGTTTCAATCAAAAGTTTGCCCAGAGAATGGGTTTGTTTGAACCAATGGTTATAAAATGTTCTTCCAGCTCTTCCAGTAATTACAAATATATTCAGCAATGTGCTTTTACTTGTTTCTTTTACAAGTTATTAAAAAGACGGAAAAACTGATATCCACCAACTATCCAATATCACTCTGGTTTTTTTATGTGTAGGGGGAGAGAGCAATAGCAGTAGTGCTAACAGAGTGGGAGGATTTCCACTTGAGGAAAATCAAGCCGTGCTCCATCCTCAAAATGCAACATGTCTTGCGAGTGCATTGCATTCTGGTCTATTGAAGCTACTGTTGGAGAAATTGGAATCTCTTCCTCTTTTACGATGGATTTCTCCCTGTATGATTGTTGGACGTTGGTGCAAAGTGGTGGGTCTAGAAAGAAGCCCTTGCTCTTTGATTTTGAGGGACTGACACCAAAACCTGACGTTTGGCCACTGACGTTTTAGATCCTATTGGAAATATCTAGACGTGGCGTCATGTCGTCAACGTTTGGACAGTTATCCATAGCAATAATAAAAATGCACCACCAAACAATAAAATGGACCTAGAAATGCAAGGCACACCACCAATAGCTGCTTTTAACTGTTAATGTGTTTTGAGGTGGATTTTTCTTTTAACAAACTCAAAGTATTATGCATAGAAACTAAGCTGATGTTTTCCCCCAGACTTTACTAATATAGTGTGCCACATAGATTACATCTACATCTCAAACAAAAATTTCATTTCAATGTCTCCCAAAAATCAGAGAAATCAGATTGCCCCACTCATCTTGGCTGCACCAGCAGCTCTCACCTGGCAGCCTGTGGGTCCAGTATCAGAGCTTCGATGACATGGGAGACAAGCAAGCAGCTCTGTTGTTGTCTGTGCACATAGTTAAAGAAAAAGGCATTAAAGCAGAGACACCAGTGTCAAAAGAAAAACACACAAGTGATGCTATGAGGAGCATTAATCCAATTGCTTTTAAAGGATACAGCTCCACGTTCCGCAGGGTGGCATAGTCTGCATCGAATGACGCCTGGTGTAAGTCAGCGTAGCGGGCAGCAAGGCTTCTAAACTCATCCATAGAAACCTTCATCTGAGAAAAAAAAAAACAAAAACAGTTAGTGACACTTAAGCGTATTTACCCTTTTTGGACAGACAGATGCTTCCTGCGTCCTTCCTCAGCGGTCATACCTGCATGGAGATGCGTCCGCACCGCTGCAGCTCATTACCCGAGGTGAGTGCGATGGTGGTGGCGATGGCAGGAGGGGGGCTGGTTTTCAGGCTGTTACAGGTACAAATGAGCTGCGACAGGGCTTGCAGGGTGTCGATGCGCAGCTTCACAAACTCACATTGGAAGGTAAGCGGGCTTAGGGGCGTGCTGGCAGCCTGGGGGGAAAGATTAATAACCATACATAAATGGTTGTACAGGTCTTGTTGTGTTGGCCTAACAGTGTACAGAAAGGAATCAGGTGTGCAAATTCAATTCAGTTTTACACTTGGTATATTGTATTGGCATGCACGAGCAAAAAGAATCCATCAAAAAGAAGCAAATCAAACACCTCCCCACTGGTATGTGTGTATATGGCCATAACTCATGGATGAAGGATCTGGGCTGCTGTGTATTCAGCTCCCATACCCAGACCCCCCATAACTCAATATCAAGAACTGTATCGGTCATTGGTGATGGTGGAGGAATTGCATTAATGTTTTTTTGACAAGCAGAATCCTGGCAGTTACTGACCGTGAGGGAGGCGATGCCCTTCTGGTACGAGCGCAGGGCCTCGGCGATGGCGGTCATGGCCGCGCTGTAGTCTCCGTCCTCCACGTGAGTCAGGCACTGCTCTGCCTGGGAGAATTCTTTCAGGCTGTTCAGCCAGAAGTAGAAGTGCTCTGAAGCCACGCGGGTCCGCAGACTCTGGTACAGCTCGCTGGAGAACTCGTGGCATCCCTGTGGACCAACGATAGGTGTTCGACTAGCTTGTACATATCCTGTCTCAGGTGCTCGGTTGACTGAAATCCAATGCAAGAGTAAACACAGAGCCTGCAGCACTATGCTCTAAAATGCCTTTTAATTTATAGAAATAGATCTGCCCTCGTGGACCTTTATCAGGGAGGCACACTCATCCATTTTGGAGCGTTGCTGGCTCTATGTTTGTTCTCATCCTAGGGGATCAAAATCAAGACCAGTCATAAAAACAACATAACGTAGAGGATGTTGAAGGCTGTCAGGGCTGCAATACAGAGAAATGTGTTGTAAGCATACAGTATCTGGAAAGTGTCTACATGTCAATACCAAAAGATGGCAGTCAATGTCCATCCAGGGAGTTGTGTGAAACTTGTCTTCAGTCATGCACACATATGTATCACATACTGTTAACTGATACGGGATCAATGTTATCTGTCCATGTCCCTTTACAATTAACCGATAAGGTTAGTAACCACATCCATATGGGTGGCAGTATCGACAGTCAAGCAGATGCAATCACCATGCGTGAGGCTTGCCGTGCGATGCGGTACACCGTCCAGCCGTTAGCCACGTTCTCCAGCTGCTGTTTGATGACCATCTTCACTTCAGCTGACAGAGACGACTGGCTAGCCACAAAAATCACTGTTGCCAAGGAAACCTGTAGCAAATCACAGAGGGTGGTGATATTGGGGTGTCAAAATCAGAAACCAGCGGGACACAAGAGGCGTAATGTGACAAGTAAACAATTTTTCAGACTGCGTATCAGCTACGCATCTCACATATTTTCGGGCTGTCTGCCAGAATAATTCTTAAGGCCAAATATAAAGCAAATGTGAAACATGTTTGTGTGTCCAGTTTCTCACGAGAACTAGGCTTAAGACAATTACTACTGAAAATGTCAGTTAAAGGGTGTAAAATGAGACTCCAAACCTGTATTTAAGACTTAAAAGCTACGTTTATATGTTTACAGAACCTTTAATGGCCCTCAATTTAGAGGATTCAAATTAAAACTTGTTTTTTTTTAACATTTAAAAGACCTGCAGACAGCCTCATTCATGCTCTGGCTGTCTCACCAGGAGTTCCTGCTGCTTGTCAGTGGAGGAGTGACTGGCAACTCTGTAGAGGTCCACCAGATCTCCCAGCATGCCGTCTCCCAGCACTGGTAAGTGGGTGGCAATGGCTGCCAGAGCGTGGCACATGAGAACGCGAGAGGAGTCACAGGAGGAGTGGAGCTGGCCGAGCAGGAACTCCACTGCTGATTGGCTGAGGTGAGGCCGACTCTTCAGCAGCTGAACCAGTGAGGTGAGGGCCGTCTAGAAATAAAAAGGTTGATACAAGTTGGAGAGAGCGCTTGACGTGACATTACTGTTCAGGTCAAGATGTAGACAGCCTTGTGGTCATATGCAGTCTTACTTTGAGTGTGGCCTGGGCATTGGAGCTGCTGTCCTGACTGCAAAGCATCAGAAGAGACTCCACTCCCAACACTGTGTCCTGTTCCAGCTGCACTATATCTGGGGAAGGAAAATGCACACAATAGCAAATATCAGTGGGAGTAATTCAATCAAAGTGAGAGACGAAAACACTGACTGGCAATGAGAGGAATCCGTAACACCATGCCGATCATATCCTTTGTAACTAACCTTTCTCTGGACAGGAAATGGCAATGTTTGTGAGCACGATGACCCCATGAGCAGCCACTGCCAGGTTGCTGTGGTAACAACAGTCCTGCGCGAGTTTAACCAGGTCTGTGAGCCGAGGGGGAACTGAAGCGCTTCCTGAAGAGAGAAAGGATTGCTTCACAAAATGTTGTTCATCAGTCCGGAGGTATTCAATTTCAGTCAGCCAAATAACAGAGCTTCAAACATGCTCCTCTAAAAATTTGGCTGGAATACAATAATCACATCTTTAAAGCAATCTACTGTGCAACAGGAACTGTCCATGTTGGAGACCGATTTTACAGTAAACTCTACCTGTCACAGGGTTGAAGTACTGCTTGATGGCGATGGTTCCAGAGAGGGTGGAGAGGACAGCCATCATCCCAAGCTTCAAACTGTTGTAAGGGCTAGACAGGGCACATTCACACAGGGTCTGCAGCCAACAGGTATGAACGCCATTAGGTTACTAACAGATTCTAAATCAACCTTAAGCAAATCCAGCAATGCAATTATCAGTGTCTGCAACTCCACCTGAGTGTTTTCTCTGATCCAAAGGTGAGGAGCCTTTTTGGCCAAGAGCTTCAAGTCCTGAATTGCCAGTCTCTTGACAGCTTTTCTTGGGTCGTCTTTCAGGTATTGAAGGAGAAGCTGTAGCTGTACGACGTCAAATAAAAAGACAATCATTCTGATTTTAAAGGATGCCAGAGTACAGACTTCATTGACAGTAAGAGGAACAGTTTTTAACAGCCAAATGTTACAGATTCATTTTAGGTCCCTTGTTAAAAATAAATGCTACACTTGGTGTTTTCGTGGATACACTCCATGACAATAAGACACCACTCTGTCAGTGGCTTGCTGCTAACCTGCTTAGGGATATCAATGAGGGAGGAGGCGGCCAACTGGGTGAAGGTGTGCAGGGTGACAATCACCATGGGGGTGGAGGGGTAAGAGTTGACCAGCTGCTGTAGAAGCGCTCTGCTGCTGGAGGCCAGGTTGGCATCGTGGTGCATGTGCTGCAGCATGGGGATCAACTTCAGCTTCAGGTCAACTGGAGTGTCCAAACCTGGGGGCGGAGGTAGAAATTGAAGATGAAAGCAATCTCACCATAAGAGATTAACTGAATGAATCAACACCTGACAGCTCAACACTCAACGTTTGCTCGGACCTTGATGAGTAATTTGTAGATGTGGGAAAACAAAGAGTATTCAGTCTTTCTCTCAATGTGAACTGCGAATGTTTGGTGCACGCTGCTAAGACGCTTACCTTGAATCATCTCACTGATTTTGTTGCAAATTCCAGCTGCGAAGTCTCTGAAACATTAAAGACAGCACAAACTAATGTCTTAAAACGTCTGTTATTCAAAGCAATTACACCTAATGTGAAGCTTCATCCTGGATATCATACGGATTAACTCTTAGTTTAAGCTGTGAACTCTGCTTACTTTGATTGTGCAGAGAAGCTTGCAGCAGCAAATATGGCCGCCTCCACTTCTACGTTGTCGTGAGAGTCCAGACTTTGGCGAATACTGTGGTGGGCATTCTTCCTCTCTGGGATGATGGAGGCCAAGCTACCAAGCATCCTGAATGGAGAAAACCAAAGGGAATGTTTTTAGTTTAAAGTCTCAGGTGAAGGCAAACAGTGGGAGGCTGCCAAGCTTGTGTCACAGGTGTACAGGAGGAATACATCTGTGGTAGCAAGGTCCACCCCCTCTCTGTGTGAGCTTCTCTCTAATGTTCAAGCCATAACTGCGACAACCCACATAACAGATTGCGCCAATTCAGACATGTGGGCAATGATTTATATAGAATTTCTAGACAAGTTTACCAAATTCCTCCAGTGTTTGTTGCAATCACCACTCTAACGTTGAGACAAACACTGATTTCCTCTGCAAGAATGGCAATCAGAGGTTATTCTTCTGAAGGAAACAGAAGTTTTAATGTGGACAAGACATTTATGAAAGCATTTTATTCTTCCTTCAATGAGTCTGTTTTAACTTGTGCTATAATCTGTTGGTTTGGTAATCTGAGTTTTGAGAATAACACCAAACTCTGGAGTATCATCAAGATCTTTCTCATGCGTACCAAGTGAGTCACTCAAAAGGCACAGAACATCTCATTCAGCTCATATTGTGTAATTTCTATTGTATGTGGGTATTATGTTTCTTGTTTGACTACTGGCTCCAAAGCAAACTGCCCCCACAGGGACATTTAAGGGTTAGGGGTCACACATCACCACAGTGGAGTACAATTGGCTAAACTCAATCACATAAGGTCCCAGGAGTCATTCATGCAAGCAAGGGCTATAGTTTAGTATTGCAATGCATCTGTGTCTATATATCTATCAGAGAGGTAAACGTAACAGACCATTGATCATGATTACCTAAGAGTGATGGCTCTGGCCACAGGGTCATTGCTATGGATGACAGAGAACACCCTTTTGACAAATTCGTCCACGTTGAGGATTTTCTCCAAGTGTTTCTCACTCTGCTGTGTTACCTTCAACACACAGAGGCGCAGGAAGTTGTTCCTGAAAGAGAGTGACAAGTTTCTTTACACGAAGAGTTCAGTGGCACGATAAAATAACTAAAAACAAAAGCGCCACATCCATACCCGAGTCTGAAGATGTCTGCGAGTTTCAGAAATGCAGAGTTGATGAGGATGGGGAAAGGGTACTTCTGAAAGAGTTTGGGGAAAAGTACCACTGCCTCGCATTGCTCTCCGAGCTTCCCCGACCTCAACCCTGTAAGTAAAGGGACGTCGTTGATCAGAAAAGCAGCAATAATGCTCCCATAATGTCAGCGAGCAACAACAACAAACATACGCATGATACAGACCCGAGACACAACACATAGGATGCTACTCTCTCACTATGCTAACTAGTTAGCCAACGCTGGCTAGCTAACACACCTTTGTCCAACTCCATTAGAGCCGAATTAGCGTCAAGTTCTTGTTCTCCATAGCCAGCTTCTGACAGGAATGAACGTGCTGTTGACAGCGACATCACTCTTTAGTTTTTACACTTGAAATAACTTTTTAAAACCTTGACAGCGCCTGTACCCCACTAGCATTTCACTCTGCAGACGGTGAGCAAGTCGGAGTCAAGGTAGGAGGTACAGTAATAACACTTCCGAGGTTTATTCTTCAAAATAAAAGCCGGTACAACTCACTTTCTTTGAAAGTTGAAATTCCTTGAGTAATAACAAAGTACCAAAGTAAAAAGAAATAACGTTTTCCATGGAAAAACGTGTGTAAACAAAATACACTTCCACCTGGGTTTGCTCTTGCCTCCACTTACAGAGATTAGCTTACTAGTGTAGCTGATACATTGTGAACAATACATAAATGGGGTTTTGAAATGGGGGTGAAGTTGAATTAGAAAGAAAAGTGCCTTCACCAAATGTACAGTTAGTGACAGGCATTTTGGCTTTATAAGCGTTGCTGTTTGTCTAATTTATGTAGTTGTATGAACCAACCCCAAGAGAACAGTATTTCCAATGTTAATTTGTGTGACTGAGAAACTCTGGGGATGGGAAGTGGTGATATGATACCAAATGAACAATAGTCGATTCAGAAAACCTGTAACATGTTTCAAGATAATGTGTATTGAATGTATAACGGTCATCATAGTCTCCATCGTCACGCATATCTCCAGGATGCAGGAGATGTTGCCAGAATACAAACAGCCTAGAGGGACAGCATAGAGGGACTTTTATATTGAAAGAAAAGTCCAGGTTGATGACAACCCGTAAATAATATCGGGAGTAATTATGACCAGCTTCACAGTGCAGCGGGATAAAGAAATAGGAAGCGGAAGTGATGTCGCAGGAAGTAAACGATCTAACCACTAGCAGAGCGCGACGCAGGTTGCGCGGGGGATTCGGTCCTTGTGTTCAGGGGTTCTGTTCGCGGGAAAGACGAGCAGCAGAAAAGCGAAAAAGGGACTAAACCGATCTGAGAACGAGTCGAGTGTTATCCAAAATAATTTCAGATCGCCTTCTACCAGAGTGTAGAGATGCTTTTTCGCTCCATTGTTGACAGAGGAGTCGGCAGAAGGAGGCACAATGGTGAGATAATATAGCTGACGAGTTTGGGATGATTCTGTTGTGTTCTTACTCCAACGAACGACCGTAGCCATTTGCTAGCTAACTTAAGTTAGTTCGTTACTTTAAGGTAAGACGACTTTAATTTAAGACCAACAGTCTCCTTACCTTCCTGGTTTGTGTTTAGAATTATAAATCTACTATATTTTTTATATGTACACTATCGATCATTTTTTGTTGCGTTGACAACACGATCTCATTTTTTTAGACGAGCGTAATTAGCTAGCATACTTACGTGGTGTGTTCTTCTGATGTTGGTGATCAGTAGGGGATCATTTCATGAACTCCCCAGAGTTGCTTGTGGTCATCCAACGTTAGATCTGACCGAATTCATCTAACATGCAAAGAAAAAACTGGTGTTCCCACTCCTTCCACCAGATCCCTGCCCGAGGTACCCCCTGACCTCTCTGCTAGGAGCTTACCAGTGTGCCCGGCACGATGAGCACATCTCCTATGGAAACTTGGGCGACCCAGTGCCTCCATTCGGATTAGCTTTTTCCTCAGGTAACGCATATATATCCCACTTGATCATCAGATCCCATCAGGTGATAGGCTTCAGGACAAGCGCTGTTGTCATTTCTGTAACTAACCAGTGTGTCACTGTCTGCGTTTCTCCTTCTAGTAAGGGGCCTGCAGAGCGTCCTTGCAGTGGCCAATGAAGAAGGGATTGTTAGGCTCTACAACACAGAGAGCCGTGGAAACCCAGTTCTTAAAGGTATGTGTCGTGACTGTGTTTGTTCACAGCTGTCTTATCTTCAGGAAAGTCTCCACTGCTTATGACTTATGAACATTTTCAGAATGGCTGGCTCATGAGAATGCTGTCTTTGACATAGCCTGGGTGCCGGGGGAGGCCAGCTTGGTAAGTACAGTGTGAATTTCTCCATCATTTGTTTGCAGCATTCCATATTGTCACTCTAGTGTCTGGTGGTATCATCTTTTAAATCTGTTATTGTTATATTTATTCTTCTTTTTTATGTATTTTCTCTTGCTTGTACTTCTTTTTTTTTAATTCCTTCCTGTAAAGCACTTTGTAAATTCACATTTTCAATAAGTGCTATATAATTAAAGATTATTATTATTATTATTATTATTGTTATCATCATTGTGATGTGTTTAATAAAAGCATGCCTATGCATCATCCTCAGGTCACTGCTTCAGGTGACCAGATGGCCAAGCTGTGGGATGTGAAGTCAGGGGAGCTTCTAGGCAGCTTCAAGGGCCACCAGTGTAGCCTCAAGGCTGTTGCATTCACACAGCAGGAGAAAGGTATACTCCACAGTCTGTCGAAGTCACAAGAAAACAGAATTAACACTTTAACATTCATTGTTAAAGAGGTGTATGTTTATAATATCGAAAATACGTCATTGTCCATTTCATTATGACTATCATACTAAATGGCTGCTGTGTTTGTCCCCTCTTCAACAGCTGTATTCTGTACTGGGGGCAGAGATGGGAACATTATGGTCTGGGACATCAGGTGCAGTAAAAAAGGTACAAACTGAAGGATTTCAGTTTCAAAGTTTGATTATAAAATGCAGTTGCTAATGCTATTCAACCATTGGTGTTCATGGTTAGCTGTGTTTATTGGTTTGACGGTGCCTGTGTTTTCCTTCCAGATGGTTTCTACAGACAGGTGAAACAGATCAGCGGGGCTCACAACAAAGCGGACAGAAACACCCCGTCCAAAACGAAGAAGAGGCGTCCCGGCGCACGTGGCATGGCGCCCTCTGTGGTGAGTTTCCTCGACAACCGGGCCCCCGGGTTAGTTAGCCTGTTGACAAGGCCGAGGTGGTGTATAGTGAAGGGCTGTACCGTCAACCCCTGCGTCTTCCCTGCAGGACTCCCAGCAAAGTGTCACGGTGGTTTTGTTTCGGGACGAGCACACCATCATCTCATCTGGAGCTGTTGATGGGTAAGTAGCGCCGCCATCAGCTGTTACATTGTTCCATGTTTTTTATATATATATATATAACATTTCCGTCCCCTTGACCAGAATAATCAAGATGTGGGATCTGAGGAAAAACTACACAGCGCACCATCATGACCCCGTGCCTCTCCATATGTACCCCTACCCTGGTTCTAGCGCTCGAAAACTAGGTTTGTTCTACACTCTACCGGGGCTCAAGTTTACCCAGACTTTTGAGGAAATGAACAAGAACAAGCTGATCGCTGTTGTGTATGTGTTGCAGGTTATTCTGGACTTGTTTTGGACTCCAACGGATCTAACCTCCTGTCTAACTGCACCGATGACAACATCTACATGTTTAACATCAGTGGACTAAAAACTGCCCCAGGTAAACAAGAGCTGCATTCACATTTTCAGACTTAACATTAATTCCTCCTCATTTCAATCCATATTGTACATCCAGCTCACACACATACCAATTTCATTACCGCTGCTTACCACTAGATGGGGCTGCACACTAATGTGCTTTGCTTCAACTGTAACGCGGAGCAGAGAGGGAAGCAACAGGGCGGTGTTTACAACAGAAGAAATGTAGAGATGTGGGTATTCGGTGTGCTTTGTGGTCAGGGCTTTCAGCACTACGAAGCCTTGAGAGACGTGGGATCTCTGTACTGGTCCCCGAACCGATTCCGTCACTTAACACCCGTGCAAGCCAGGCAGCCATTTTGAAACGCTGCCACACATCAAGAAACGCACTATGGAATGTTTTGCTTTGCTCTTCTTTCCTGTCTTTCCTTTCCTACACAATGAATTTGGCTTGGCTGTTCTCTTCACATACATAGGTCCCTGCATAGATAGATAGATAGATAGATAGATAGATAGATAGATAGGCATGTTTGCTCTCTGCACTGCACCTTTTTGGAAGATATTTTAATGTCTTTTTGTTTTTCCTCCACAGTGGCTGTCTTCAGTGGCCACCTCAACTCTTCATTTTATGTCAAGTCCACTATTAGCCCAGATGACCAGTTCTTGGCCAGTGGCTCAAGTGACCATCACACATACATCTGGAAGGTTAGCAACCTCTCTGGTGCCACAATGTAATCTCTCTTGTGAAACTGATGCATTTTAGTGTTACTCGTATCCAGTTTATTTTAGTTTTTGGTCTTTTTTTTTTTTTCAGATCTCTGATCCTAAACAGCCTCCCATGATGCTCCAGGGCCATAGCCAGGAAGTGACATCAGTTGCATGGTGCCCCACAGATTTCACTAAGGTGAGACAGCAGGCAAGGTTCCCACTGGCCTTGAAAATCCTTGATCATTTGTGGCTTCCGTGAAAATGAAAACGAGGCCTTTTTTTATACGTTTTGAAAATGAATGGATGACCTTGAAAGTGATGACCTTGCCTCAGCTCCATGAACCTCTCCGTCCTAGCAGCAACACATCTGGAGGGAAAAACCCTGATGGACATTTGCATTGATATAGCAGTTTTGAGTCCTTGAACTTCACCAAACAAAACCTTGAAAGCCAATGAAACCTTGTAACCTTGTGCAAGTTTAATTGTTACTGAGGATAATTATAGGATAATGTTTGTGCTTCCCTGCTATAAAACTGAACTGTTATAATAGGACAGGAAGATTGATTTAGGCCCTGTCTAATCTCCACTACTGTCTTTGCAGATAGCTTCCTGTTCTGATGACAACACTGTACGGATCTGGCGCCTCGACCGGGGAATGGATGGAGCGAAATCGTCGGTGGGAGAGGCCAATCTTGTAGGTTGGGCATGTCCGAAGTCCAGTCCAAGTAAGCACTGTACTCACCTGAGTTCACATCCAAATGGTAGTTAGCTTAAGCTATCAAATTAACTAAAAAAATGTTTTTCAGATAGATATTTTTAGATAATGTAAGTGGACAGATGAATTGATCAAACTGATCATTGATTGGGACCAATTACAGCCTTAATAAACAATTGGCTATCTTGTGCTGTCTTTAAGGGACTGTAATTGGAGCTGAAAGCACACCAGCCAAGAACCCGAGGACTGAGAGTCTGGGAGGCCTGGCCTCACCCCAGCTAGCTGCCTGTGCTCCCAGTGGGGCTGCACTGCCTCTGCCCTCCAGTACTACCTCGCCCATCCAAGTGAAGGATGCTAAGGCCAATGCCCGCAGCCAGAGAACCCCGTCCTCCATCAAAAAGTGGTTTGCCCCCACCCCCGGGTCACCGTGCGATCAGATCAGCCCTCCGCTCAGCAGGGTGCTAAGCCTGTGTCCCCAGAGCCCAGCGAGAAACACCCCTCCCTCAGAACGACGGGCCAAGCGCAGGCTGGAGACTGGCGACGGTGCATCAGGAGGCTGCGAAGGTGCAGAGCAGTGCGACTGTGTTACAGAGCTCTACCCTGTGGCCAAGAGAAGCCGGGCTCTGGCAAGCATCTGCTGCTCCACCCAGGACCAAAATCAAAGGGCAGAGAGGTGCAAGGAGACCGGGGTAGAAACAGACTCTCACGCAGAGGACAACAAACAAGCTCCATCAAGACAGACTGGTAAGGAGAATTGCTCTCCTGGAGCAATGGACTGGTTGTCGGTGATTGGCCAAAGGATGAGGAAAGGCCAGGGAAGCCCTAGCAGTCCCAGAAGCCCCAGTGCCTCCAAAAAACAAGAGGGCAGGACACCAGCTTCACCAGTAAGCTCACAAAGCTCTGACTCAGAAATTAATCAACTGTATTTTTACAAGCTTTTCTACCTTTTGTCCCTGGTTATTTACTCTTTTCCGTTGTTATGCCCAAAATGTTCTTCTTGTCAGGGTGGAAAGGCCTCTGAAACAGCATTTAGACCATGGGACACAAACTCTCCATTGAAACCCATACTGATGATTTTTTTAAAGTTTGGGGAGTTTGATCCATTCGTCAAACTTAACACATATGTAACAAGAGGACTGGCATCAAAATCACATCTGTGAGTTCGGTGGATAGCTCTGTCCCATGAGCATGTTGAACGCTTCAGCATACTGTATGTTCAGTCATCATCGCATATTGGGTGTCCAATGGGCCAAGCTCTCTTTAAGGCAGGATGACACACCACACCTATTCAGTGCTAGGGGAAACTCTGGTATAATCATTTGTTGTTATAATCATGAATTGTCTGGACGCTATGTCTTTAACCCTTGCATTCGTCACGTTTGGTTGCTTCTAATGTTGAAATGCAAGGGTGATCTTGCAAGTCACTGGATAAGAGGTTACGACATACAGGCTTGAGAAACAGATGTTGAATGATTTTGAGTTTTTTTCCCCTCCATTATCAGTCAAGTGTGGAACGTTTTGCTTAGCTATTAAGTGTAAGGACTGGCTGAGTAAAACAACTTACCCTTTTCTATTCTTGTGTTTCAGACAATCCGCTCACCACAAACCATGAAGAAAATCTCCTCATATTTCCCGAGGAGGACTCTGGAGTGACCTACTTGAACTTTTTATTTCGGGTATTTTTAATCGGGGCCTTTTGATGATAAGCCTCTAGGAACATTGATCTGTGGCCAGATTACATGACCATATTAACTAGGGCTGCACAGAGAATGACAAAACAATCATTCTCAATATTTGATACTGCAAATTCCACATCACAAGAAGCTGCATTTCTTTTTTTTTTCTTTTTTTTTAAATCTGTGGATAAGGCGTTGCAGTGGCCCTTGTAAACAAAATGTTCTGCCGTCAAATCAAGTTGCATGCTGGAGTAAATCTGTCATTTTACTCAAACCAAGCAACTTCTATGCATGAGCGTTTCATATTCGTCCTCACATTATTACCCCAAGTGCTGGGAAAAATCTGTGTCCACGTGTATGGCAATTCTAAATTGCAAAAAAGAATCACAATATGATTTTTGGCCCATATCCTGCAGCCTTAATATGTACTTCCCTAAGCCTTAAAAAGCTTGCTGGTCTCTGATCAGCTCTTATTCAAACAACACCAACTTGTAAGCAGTCCTTTCCTGTCTTCTGTCTATTTTGCTTGTGGGTTTTTCATACATGGGTTTTGAATTGTTTCCAGCCAGTGTTGCTTTATTGTAAAGTTTTGAAAAATGTATTTTTCTTGAGCAAATGCTCAAGTTGTTTATAAGTATATATGTACAAAATAACCAATGGCTGTTGCTTGGTCTGTTCGCATTTCCTTGACACAAATGTGCGCTGTCCAAATTTTATTAAATTTTTTAAGTTTTAAACTTGTTACATTCTGCATGTCTACAGTCTAAACTCACGTTGTAGTTTGTGTGTGTGTATTGGGGAGGGGGAATTGTAGTTGAATTATTCAATAACTATGAATATCGTTCTCCATGGATTTACTTGTCCTGTCATACTAACCTAGATTAAACATGGCAGAAATGTTTACTTTCTCTGGGAAGAAGTATTCCCACTACATTGATTTTTTTTTTTTTTTTTTTTTAATTTTTTGTTTAAGAGATACAAAGGATGACAAGAACATTGTACATCAACAGTAAATGGCTTTTGGGAGACTCACAAAGCTTCACAGGAGAGGCAGTTGTGTTATCCTGATTTTTTTTTTTTTTTTTTTTTTTTAAATTCAAGAGAATCCAACCGCCAATTTTGGGGGTGTAACGTTAACATAATTAACGTAACGAGTAGAGAAACGAATTACTGCTGCTAGGGAGTGATACGTAAAGTAATAGAAATAAAGTAATGGGTAGACTGACATCTTTTTCAGTAACTAGTCCAACTCTCGTTAAAAAATCTCTTAAAAGACGTAGACTTGCTGTTTTTGGGTAACTTTCTCCGGTCATAAAGAGCTACAGCTGCCACTCCTCAGTGGCTTGTTCAACGTCACTTATTTGTTTTCACATGTCACATGTTTAGGGTCTGCTTTTAGCGCAATTCCATTGGTTTAAAAAGTTTCCAGGTTTGTGAGTCACTATTGCTGATTGGCCGCTAGAGATGTCAGTCAATGACGTACACCTGTCACACTCTGCAGTCCACCAGACAGTCCAGGGAGACAACGACGGAGCGGCAGTGTGTTGGAAGTGTTTTATGGCCGCCTGCTCGGAACGAGTTCAAGTAATTTGTTGTTTTTGAAAGCTGTCTTTTGGGGAGACGAAAAAACGTGATTAATGATGTGCATTTGACGAGGGATGCAATTCGCAATGATGTGGATACGGCTAACCTTAAGTGCTGAATGAGACCGCCGTCGACCGAAATTCAACTTCATCAGTCGAGGACTGTTTTTCAGAAAATATATTCAACGGAACAAAGTAGGAGCAAAACCTGCGGTTGAGGACTCGGAGTCAACAATTTTGCGCAGAACTGGATTAATTTTATAGAAACAGTTCTCTTACTTAACTTTTTTCCTCTCAGCGAATTGTACGTAGCTGCAAATAGTGTCGTCGTAGTGGCTTACATTAACGTCAGCTAATTTTAGCAAGCTGCAAGCTAGCTAGGTACATTAGCTACCAGCCCAGTAGTACAGTCGGTTGTTAACTGTCAAGACTTTCTTACTAAGTGGGTGGTCAGACAACTTTTTTCTGACCATGAATTTAATACGTTTTGCAACAGGTAGACCTTTTGCAAACAAGATAATTCTGCAAAAACAATGAAAAAATTTGTATTTCATTTAACAGTTGATCGTCTTAAGTTGGTAATATAAAGTTCGTTTGCGGACAATGTCATGAGTTGTAGTTTGTCTTTTTGATGCGTGTTTTGTAAACTTCTCCGACAGTCAGAAAACAAACAGACTGCCCAGGTGATGCAGGCTTTGGAAACAGTCTAACCCCAATCCCAGCCGACCATGTTGGATCATACAGAGTAACAGTGAACAAGAGGCGAGCTTCCAAGGCGTGTAACGTTAGTTTGCTCCATATTTTTTTTGCTAATGCGAACAGAAGAATACACAAGGAAACCTTACATTTGATTTAGGGATATAATAGTTAAGTCTTTATCAGTTCATGCATCAAAATGTCGGCTATCTCCGCATCCGAGAAAGTGGACGGTTTTACAAGAAAATCTGTGAGGAAGGCCCAGAAACAGAAAAAATCTCAAGGGTCTTCCCAGTTCCGGACTCAGAGTGCTCTGGTTGAGCTTTCACCGCTGCCACAGCTCAAAGGTACGGTAAGGGTATAAATGGGTCTACCTCTCATAATAGGCTAGCTGAGATATCCAGGGTGTTGATATATTCACTACTAGATCCGTAGTAATTACATAAAATATACAATCTATTACCAGAATTGTAATAGATATGATTGAAATGACATCAAACAATGTGGCCTCATTGGCAACAAACAGTGATTTTTGGTTACTAGTATGCACTTGGCTGATGAATTTCTTTGAATACAAAAGTAACCGAAATAGACTTCCTGTCATAGGGCTACGACAAGGTGTTCATGCATGTTTTATGCCTTTTGGTTGAGCTCCTAGCAGCAAAACAGAGGTTTACAGGTTGTGGCAAAGAGGCCTCTGCAGTAGAGCACCCCTACCCGAGACACTAAGAGATATTAACACACTTCTTTTACTTAAAAGTTTTGCTTAACACCCATCTCCTTTTTTCAGCACTGTCCTGCTTCACATTACAGTTACACATATTCATACCCAAGAATTGCCCAGTAGAGTTCTCTGTTTTTGGTCACTGAATAACTTCACTGGAGCAGTTGGGGGTTAACTGACTTGCTCAAGGGCATCTGGACAGTCATTGTTGAGGGAGGGGAGACTGGTTAGGTATTCCATACCAAATCTTTCAACCCATCTGAGAATTTGAACCATTGACCTTCTGGTCACAAGCCTGCTTCTCTCAGCTTTAGGCTACTGCTCTCACAATACCACACTTGCACTTTCTTAACAACACTGAGAGGTACATAGCAAGTAGTATCACATTACCACACCTGAGAAATTGATTAACATTGAAACATTGGAGCAGTCTGAGGCACAGGGACTAGCTAACAACACAAAGTTACAAGCTCACCGGCATGTTTGTTTTGTCATTACATTCTAAAATATAGTTATTGGGATGCAACGTTCGTCAGATATCAATGCCTGCCCAGTGTATGGACATTAAATATTGACATGTCAAAATCTTGAGTATTACCACTATTGTAAAGGTTTGGTATTGCAATACTTTGGTTGGCTTGTGCAACTCCAACGCATACCTACCAATGAGCTGTATTGGGGGTTGAGACTTGACAATGCTGTCAGCAGTTTTACTTGTTTTTGGTTTTGTAACTAACTCATGATGTGATCTGTCCTATTTACTCACAAATAAACAGTGGGCACATTTCTTCATGACTTGACTTGTTTAGTAAGCACTTTAGATCAACTTTCCTCTGTAACCTCTACACTTTTAAAGGTCAAGAGCTGGACTATTGCATTATAGGTTCCCACAGGGGTCATCTGTCCCCTGAGGCAGTGTGTGTCCGTATCCTTGTGTATGTCAGTGTTAGACAGTGAGCTCTTAGCCTCAGGATAGTGCACTAGAGAGGAGAGGACAGCTAAAATCGGGATTCGCATGTGACCTGAATGAGAAATCTGGTGGCTACCGGTCAGTAGCTGCTGCTCTGCCCAAATAGTCTCGTTTATTTTTAGAGATGTTGTCATTTCCCTTACTGTGTTGAATTCCCATGACATATTTTGTTGTTTGGCAGCTACTCATCAACTAGCATTTTTTTTCACCACAAATTACATATGTTGAGAAAATTCTAGGATTTCTTCCTCTATGCAGCCTTGTGCAGACAACTGCATATGCTGTCATTGCAACTGCCATATGGTAGCAAAATAACAATGCACACAAGCAAGTTGAAATATTTTTCATCTGTTTCTCTGGCTACCCCCTGCGTAGCAAGTGAATGTCAACTGAATAATGCCCAATGATGGCTAGGGCTTGATGAAAATATAGATACATTGTGATTTTTATTCTATTTATTTGTATGGGATGGAGAATCATTTCTGTAAATCCTGTTATTGATATTTGTAACCCCGAGTATTTTACCAAAGACCAGCCATTTTTAATTTTCATAAAGAACTCTCCTCCTGTAGCAATCATTTTGATGCAATTTCAAGAAGTAAAGAAGCCCCACTTGACCAAACTATGTCTGTTCAATCTAATGAAGGGCTCCATGAAGCCCGCACTAGCTAATCTCAATGTTTGGGCACATTTTGGATTCCAAAACGAGATGGAGTCACATGACTTCAATAAAAGTAACGTCATCTCTCAGCTTTTCCATTTGGTATTAGGGCTGCATGATTAATCCAATTAAAGTTGCATTTGAACATGTACAATATCTAAATTGCATGGGCTGCAATTTATTTTAAATTATTCCAAAGAACAGCCTTGTTAGATTGATTTAGATCTGTTGGAGAATCCCACTCTTCAGTGTCCCTGCAGAGCTGATGCTGACACGTTGTACAACCAGTAAGGACTCCTTACCAGTTGTTAACCAGTCAGAGGCCAGAGAGGCAATAATGGTTGGATCGCAAGAAGAGCAGAGGAGAAAAGCAGCTAACTGAAAGAAATGAATAACACTGGGAAAGAGGAGGAGGTTGTTGGGTGGATGGATTTTGCAGTAAATGTGTCAATGATGTCTGATGTTGACATCAGTCATTTGGCAGTATTTTGGATTCAGGAAAGCAGATGTACCACAAACTCAGGTTCTAAGCAAAAGATATCACAGTTGTAGCGACAACAAAACCAGCTTGTTTCACCACCTCAAACAATGCTATAGAGAGCAGTATGAAGAATGCATAGCAACCAAGTACGAAGAAAGCAATAGTAAGTAAGTTAACTTTATTTATAGAGCACCTTTCAAAACAAGGTGCTGCACAACAATAAAGCATGTATAAAATAGAAATAAAAATAGAAATAAATATGCACGCAAAGCTCATATTCAACTCCTGTTCATGGCTTGCTGCAATAGCACGTAACTTTTGTATATATTGTGACCTATTAAAGGTTATTTAATAGGTCAATAGGACATTGTCAACCAATGTCATTTGACAGCTGTATTATTCTGTAGGTTGTTGAGTACTTGAGGCAGTTAAGACAAATAAGTTTGAAAATGGCCCTATCGTTTTGGTTATCTTATTGGTTTGGTATGGTATGATACTGACATAATCATTGTAATGATCTATTTCTAGACCACTGCATCTGTGCTTTTACCTTGCACCAAGGAAATGCAAGGTGTTTACTCAAATGTTCATAATACTATAATTCAAATTGGTAAACTAAAATAATATTGTGATTGCTAAAATAATTAAAAAATGATTTTTTCCCCATATGCAGCCCGAATTCGTTTTAAAATACTGTGCTAGCACAACACATTTATGCACACACCTGACTAGACACCACTCATGTTTTCCTGCAGCCTGCGGTTAAATAGGACTGAGTCTGCTTACTACTATGTGTATTTAAGTTTCACTCAATAGAGCACAGAGTTGTGCATTTCTAGCGTGTGTGTTTACATGGTCTTAGAAGTTATTTCAGTCCACAACACAGAGGGGTGTACTGTTTACATTTGATTAGCATAAAAATGGAAATATCAAATTCAGTTTTAGGCTAAATTTATCCCCTAATCCGTTTCAGTAATGCACATAATCATATATCACAACACAAAAAATTCATTCAGATATGTTTAGCTTTATGGGTAAGTATCATTTGTAGAAGATATTGGTTGAATGTGAAATGTTAATATATTCAGTGATGTCAAATAAGTGTTTCACAAGATTAAATAGTTTTTTTAACCTAATTGCATTGTCATGTCTATGTGATTGGAATTTAATTTGCTCATGCTTATGAAGCAGACAAGCCGTGACAAGTTAGCTTACCAGCATGTTTATATAACAAGGGGAAAGAGCAGACCCTGCCCGTGGATTTGAAGATAGGCTTGCCCATTCAGGTCCTTGACACTTTTTACCATTATGCCACTTCTCATCGTGTTGGTAACAGAATATTTTCTGAATGAATTGATATCCTCTATGGCTACTATCATATAATTTTAAAGGATTATGGAAACTAGTTTTTTTTTTTTTTACTTATCCTTGATAATGGATGAGAAGAGCAAATAGTAAAACAACAGAGAAACAAGGAACACAACATTCTAGCATGAGCTGGGTTTTACACGGTTTCTGTAGTCCCAGTATAGTTTTCCCAGAAAAACTAGACCACTACACTATAGCAGCATCCAGAATTGACTGAAACAGCATGGCAGTAACTGGCTTGTTGACAGGCATGGCAGTGACAGCCAAATTATCCCCCTTTTTTTTCCCTCTAAAAGTTCTAGGGTCCTCCTTTTTTTTTATCATTATTTTGGTTACTTATTCAAATCTGATGTGCAGATGCACAATATAAGGTAGCATGCTAAGGATTTTAGGCTAACTATATATTGCAACAACAAATTTGATATTGGCTTTGGTGATATTCTAATGCAATCAAGATGTTCCATCACATATAGCTGAGAAATGTACATATTTTTTCCTTATAAATATATTTTAATCAGAGTACAAGTACAGTGCATCTATTCAGAAGGGTACATACTGCAGTAGCTGTAACAGAATAGTTGATATTCTTGGGACATTCCTGCCCACCTCTGTTCTGCTATTGTGAGTGTGGCTGCACAGACACAATTCCCTTTACCCCTGTTTCATTATCTAGTTTCTTCTTTGAAAGGCTGGACATCAGGTCGGCTACCACATCAACTCAACGGTACAACAAAGAAGTTTAGTTTCAAGTGGTAATACAGCAGTGGCAAATTAATGATTTTGTGTGTGGGACAGAGGTAGAAGTTTGGTGTGGAGTGAGCGTTACGGGCAGTGTGGCATAATAATAATGATTTTATTTTCCTATCCTTTTAATTGTTTTTAATTTTTCCTTTAAATGTAAAGCATGTTGCACTGCATGTTTTTGTATGAAAGGTGCGATACAAATGAAGTTTTGCTTAGGCCTACTTGTCTCAAGTGCAATGGTGGTTGGGTTTTTGACCAACAATCGGAATGACATGATTCATGGCATTAGTTTGAATCCCTGTATGTAACAGCAATAGGTGAAGTAGGACTTAGTGCATGTCTAAGTAGCTATGCACTGTTTCAAAAATATAGTCTAAATGCTAACATTAGAAAAGTCCATATGTTTGTGTTAGCTGTGTGATACTTTTTATAATGTTGTCTTGGACGGCCACCACTGTAACTGATCCTTGTGGGGATCAGGAGGAAGGAGAGCCAGCTGGAAAGTAACATGTGTGTTATTACCTTGGCAAGGATGGATCTCCAATGCTCCTTATGCTTTCAGCCATACTCATCTCTTCCCCTCTCTCCAGAGTAGACACCCCATCCTACAGTTGAATGTGGCTGGCATAGACTTGTCTGTCAAGTTTCATTTTTCTAACCACCTTGTGTAACGCTGACTTAGTGCATATTAAAAGGTAATACTGTTATAGAATTGACATGTTAATCATATTATCTTGGGCAGTCCCATCATGACATGAACGAGGATGACTTACTCTAGCTCTCAAAACTAGAAACTGGACAAACTAGACTATTATCTGTGATGTTACAAAAGGCCTGGAGCTGCTCTGTTGAACAGTAAATGTATCCTTATCCCTAAAACAATCTTTGGTACAACTCTCTTGCAGCTCATTTTTGTGCTCCATTTGTGCGTCATCACGGATTCATGGATGGGATAAAATCTATTCTCTGGTTTCTGGCAATGAAACACAGTTGTGAATGATTCTCAGAGGGAGTTGTGGAGAGACCCAGTGAACACGGCGTTTCGAGTCGTACACACTGCAGTTACGTTTCCATGCAGATTATTTCATCGTTCCCAATAAATTTGTCCTGAACAAGGATTCAAAATCAAAAGCTTTATATAAAAGCTAAATAAAGTGATCTGATTAAGTTGTGCATTTCCATGCCCCAAGCATGTAATCAGAATAAAGCTTTTTTGACATGCGCAGCATCATCACGCGCTCTCTCAGCAGAAGATACTTCTCCTGCTATCATTAAACCGGAGAAGACTATTTGTGCTGCTGCCCGTCTTGTCCAAGGTCTCACTTGCAAAAGCGATCTCAATGGGACTTGCTGGTGAAATACAGGTTAAATAAAAAATAATATAAGGCAAGCACAAGAGGATCTTTATCGCAATGGCAACTTATCAAGAACTATAAACTTTATGCCCCTTCCTCCCCCCAAGACCAGAAATCATTGTAAGTCACACCAATGTCACTTACCGTAAGTAAACACGTATCCGCCAAAGGAAAATGTATTAAATGGGAAGAAAGTAGTCTGTTCAAGTGTTTACATAGTTATTAGCTGCTACAATTCTCATACTGAGCAGATTATCAAAGATTTATACCACCCCTTTCATACCGAATTCATTTTCATTCAGATTGAGCCAATCTGTTCCGATTGTGGTGGCCATACCACAGCAAACAAGGAAAACAGTCATGTAATTTCCAAGAACAGCAGTCACTGAGATTACTTGTGTTACCACACTTGACTTGACAGCTGTGTAGCTACCTTTGCACAGGAGTTTGGATATGTTGGTTGGATGTCTGTCTTTGTTGGCTCTGTACATGAAATAGTTCCATATTTCACTCTTGGCACCAGTTTCAGTCAGATTAGGTGGATTGGGATTTTGTTCAAGATATGGTGGACTATTTGACACGGTTGCCATGTTTTCAGTTGCTGAATTTTGTGCTGACTGCTGCAGTCCACAGTCAAGAGCCAGACTGTGGCTCATGTCTATTCCAATCCTCCTCATTCTTCTTCTTTATTCCAATCCATGTACCATTTGCATGTATACGCCCTCTGGAGGTAATGTTGAAATGGAAATTCAGCTTGCAGAACACACATTTGGTGAAAGTACCAAACATTTATAAAATATAAAATTATCAAACTTTTGCAAAGTTATGAAAGTAATGTCAAATGTTGGTGATCATGACGACACGAGACTCAAGGAAACATTTGCTTTGCAAAAATAGCTATTGTCTTCTTTCTGTTGTTCATAGATCCTTCATGGTTCATGGATCCTTTCTGTTATCTGTGGGTATGGGTCCTGCTTGGATCCTTGGGGTAGCCTGAATTGAGTCTGAATATAATGCATTCAAAACTTTACTAGGCCGAGGCCTACATTAATATCCTAACTCTGGAACATTTGCAATTGGTTTAAGCTTTTTCAGATTCATACAATCACTATTGATCAACTAGTATCGCATGGCTATAGGACTCATCATAAATATGTAATGACTGACCAGTGTTGAGCTGAAACGTGAGTCACTGGCTATATTTACACGCAGGGTCATACTTGGCCATACTTAAGGTTTACACAAGGTGTGCAGCTTTGATACCATGTGATGGAGTATTCCTGTGGCCATAACCAATTAACTGAATATTAGCTGCCAGCCACCGCTCTTTACTTCTAATACATGGGAAAGAAATGATGATCCCAATAGTAATATATGGTGATCTTGATTATTTGAGTAACCAGGTTAAGAACAAAAACCTGCATGTAAACATAGCCAGAATGCATCAGTTCCTAATGGACATGAGGCAGTAAGGATGCCTCTTCCTTCCTGCAGTGGAGAGGTTGGAGTGCGTAAAGCCCTTGTTGTGTGATAGACACTGAAAAGATGACTCACAGAGACAGACATGGTTGCCATGGCAGCCAGAAGCCTTGAGAGCAAGCTGGGCAAATGTCTACTTTCCAAAGATAGACTGCTTCGTTTAAGTTGATATTTCTGTCAGTGGAGTGAATTTTTTGAGAGGAGCTGAACCACCTTTTCAAAGTAGACTTAAGATTAGGTCTAAATCAGGTGGTGATTATTGCCCATAGCCTAAATAAGTCATTTGGTTTCCAATGCATGAAATTCCCTCTGAAAATATCTAATTATGCTGTTCTGTTCTATTCTGTTATATATATTCTAATATTCTAGTTTATTTGATTTCATTCTATGATATTCAGCTCTATTCTTCTTTGTTTTATTCTATATAATATACACGTCGAAACTATAGCTGTAGGCTAGCAAATATAATATAATGTAGGCTTTCATTTGGTGTCAGTCATGCTTATATTTTGTTGGTTTGGCTGCTTGTAGCCTGCTGTTGACCACGCATCAACTTCATGCCTGAGTTGATTTTGTATCCAGTGTTGATCACAGCATCCCTTAAGCCTAAGTCAGACTAGACGATTGTAACGCTGATTCTCAGGCCGGCTGGAATCTGTGTAGTTGGGACTGGAAGGGGGAGGGGACTCCCATGCACATAAGTATGGTTACAAATAAAGTGAAAGAGGGCTCACAAAAACTTTTTCATCTATGTTACCCTGTCTATTCAAAATACGTTTGTAATGTAAATGGATACTGTAGTTTCTGCACCATGTAGTGAGAAATGATACAATACCTATTTTGTTATTGTATTTACAGTGAACTGTTCTTCTTAAAAAATGTAATGAGAAAAATCTGGGTGTGTGTGATCCCTCGTCTTGATGTGTGTGACGCACCATCTTAGCCCCATTGCATAGTGTGAACATCTTCCCAACGGTATGGCAAGCAGACCAGTTTTTTTTAGATTGTACTGCTCTCCTGGATGAGCCACTGCTAAAGCCTAGGTCAGACAGATGTCCGTCGTCCAAACCATGCCCAACGGACATTGTCTGACCTAGACTTTAGCAATGGCTCAACCATCTCCCTTCATGAAAAACACAGTCACTCTCTGGAATGGCAACTATTGGCCTATTGATTGACAGGGTGTGTCACATGGCTTGTTTCCATCATGTCTGCCAGCAGATAGCAAATCAATGAATATTTTTTAGCAACCAAAGTGACAGCGTTCGTGTTGCTCTGTGAGGGTGTTTTTGCTGTTTGATGCTGTTTGATGCTGCCAGCTTAGGGTGTGCTCACACTATTCCACTTCATGTAGAAAAAGCGCTGCCTCAACTGCATTTTGTGCTGGTGATCGGAAAAAAATGTATTACGTCATACTTTGCCTCCAAACTGCCCAGCTGCCGCTATCAGCAAACAGCACTTATGTACAGCTCTGTCATTTACCAGAAACTCTTAATCTATACTAACTATGACCAGAGTAACAACTACTACTGACTTTTCTACAGGTTCATTCTCCATTCTCAGCTGCTTACATAGCATTGAAACCTCGCCTCTTCTTCCTTGTCATCTCATAAAAAAAGCAATCAATGCCATTTGCACTAAAGTGTTAAACTGTTGGCAACTTTAGAAAGCACTTTGCTCAGGCTGAAAAGACAGGCAGAAAGGCTCAGCCACTTTGTGGTTGCTTCCCCATTACCTTTAAGTGGAACAATGTTAGCGCACCCTTATGTGACCAGTTGGGTATAGAACCAATGAATGAATGGTTCTATTCCCCAACTGGTCACATAAGGATGTGCTTCGACGTGTTAATGCATGTTTTACAGTATCCCATAGAGGTAATGTGAGTAAAATGACCCTGCAGACTGGATTAATGTTCATAGCAAAATATTGGAAAGTCTAAAATGGGCCCAGGAAGGGTACAGTTCCTTTCCAGGTATTCCTTTGCCTTTCTTGTTTTGATCTTCCTTGGACAGAGAAAAGAGGTCTGGCTCTCTGCCTTTGTACTTGTTGTGTGTTCTGTGTCCATCTCCAAATGAACCCTGGTTACTGTTTATGGTGTTGTAGGGGTTTGTTATTAGAAACCAGGCTACAGAGAAGCTGTTGAGGGGACCTTTTGTTTCACTGGTCTGGACTTGGCGCTGACATCAAGAATAACAAGTGATGCTAGTTATTCAAATCCACATTCTCCTTTAATACAGATTACTGAAATCAGGACAAGAAACATTTTTTTTGTCCACTGGCCAGCCTGGCTGATGGATTCCCAAACCTTACCAGCCACTTTTCACTCTTTTACCAGTCAAACAAGCTATGGTGGCTGTGATTGGTCAAAGATAATGGAAGTGCTTGATATACCACCAGGACATTCAGGGGAATTGAAAATCTAATGAAAATGAAGCCAAATCGCACAATTATTAATCATGAAAATGCCAAGTCATGATATGAGTATCTACTAATTGTGCAGCCCTAATTGTAAGTTGCAAGTTAAGCCCAGGGTAGTGTGGCTTGGTGATCAGAGAGATTGTCCTGTAATCTGAAGGTCATAGGTTTGTTCCCTGCAACAACTGATGTCAAAATGTCCTTGTGCAAGGTATTGAATCCCTAGCTGCTTTATCAGCTGACCCCTCTAGTGAAATGCATGTGTGTTTAAGAGGGATTTGTGAAGAAACAAATTCTACTTTATACAGTGTTTTTACATACAGAGTGCTCTTAATTCCTCTGAATAACTACAGTCTTAGTAGTAGTCTTAGTTTTGGTTCAATATCAAGACATTTAGTGCTATTGATACTTGCTATTGATACTTAAGTGCGATGCCTTGAATTTGCTTTGGCCATAACGCTTTCTTAATTTTTCTCACATTTCAAGGTAGGAGGTTGCATCACAGTTGTTCTTTCTTGTGACTCGTGAAACTGCTCTCTGAGTGCTGTTGTGACATACTCTGCAACCATATAAACAAATGTGGAGACCAGTGTGCGAATCGAACTGTACATACCGTCTCACCCAACCAGTTGAGCAGCTGCAGTAAGTCGAGAGTATGGCCCACTTGGCATCAACCCTGTCATTCATTAATGCCCACATTTAGCTTACAGTACACTGTCACTCCCTTTTTTACGACTTGCCAGTCATGTTCTGTTCAGGCATTGAGCAGTTGATTGCTACAACACTGTTTATAAGTGTATTCATTCCTCAGTATTGTGACACTGAGACCAGTGTCTCTGAAGGCTCAGATCACTCTCTCATATCTCCTTGTAGTTTTAAACCACATGCCTGTCTAATACCTGGAATGTAGTCTTAACAAATGTAGCTAATACGCAGGCTTTCACAAGAGCAGCTGCAGATGTAGCACTCAGGGGCTTTTCCTGTCCTCTCCCACTGTGACTTGTTAGCTGGTACTACAGAAGTTAAAGCCAAAAGTGAGAGCATCTTAGCTTTCTCCAGTTTTCATATATTAAAGCTGCTACCATCAGAGTTTTAAATTTGATAACTTGGCCGACCCCTCAAGTCCCTTCTTTTATATTACTGACGCAAAAACGACATGCCACTGGCTTGGAACTGGAATAAACTTGTGTAAGGATGCAAGTTATTTTTCCCACAGCACAAGATGTGGACATCAGGAGGTGAATTCAGGTCAGTCAGCCGATCAGTCAGTCAGACGCTGAGTCAGATATCAGACACTTAACCCCTAACACCAAACGATGCTCTCACCTCATATTGAGTGCTGGTCGCGTGCCCGGTCTAATCGTGAATCAATATTGATGTAGATGTATATCAAGTCAGTGTAATATTGGCAAAATAATTATAGCAAAACGGCTACAATGTTTGTAATCTGATTTTTACATTTTTAATCCAATGTTTCTTTTTTTAATTCTTTCTGTGGATTGAAGATTTGAATCAATTTTAGCAGTAATCTGTGGAGTGTCTTCATGAGTATAGCCTGAGTGTTTTTGGTTTACTGAATGGACATGTCGAAGCGAACAGCAGGAGTGTTACTGGCTTGTAGTTTCACAGACCATGTAGTGTTGTGAGAGAAAGGACCATAGATGGTTTCACTGCTGGGCAAAACTAACTAATATACTCTATTCTCTAAATGTAGAGTGCCAGGTGGCAGATGCATGACTAAGCTATCACTGCTACCACAGTCTACAGCAGAGGTCATCTGGCCTGCATACTTGCTTTGAGCTTATTTTGGTCTCTCTGCTTGGCTACTGTTCTATGAAATGTTGATGGGCACCATAAGGGCAGGCATGAAGGCATGCATGTGAAACGCGCACTGTGACATGGTGCTGAGGTATAATACAAATATGTTTGTTGTATATTTAGCAGTGAATAGGTCAAGACTGCCATTGTTTCTACCATCATGGTGATTTTTTTTTTTTCCATTCACATTACAAAACTGTCCTTATAGTTTTACCAAAGCATTAGAGCCAAAGCCATAGCAGAATAAACCTAGGTAAAATGAGGTCTAGGCTTAATACTTCTGAGATTTGATAAATTCCAAATATTGTAGTATGCCAACAAGATTGTTTAAGATCCATTAGTTTTCTTCTCTATAACCAGAAAATAAATTGATTATTTTCACTACAGTGCTGTTGATACAGCTGTGGTCATCAAGAGACAAATTCACACTCCACTCTTCTGTTCCTGCACAGTATCAAACTTTCAGTTTACAGCACTTGAGAAAATGTTTTTTGTTTTTGTTTTTGTTTTTTTTTTACAAATCATGTCTGTTCTTTATACAGCAATATCTAAATTAAGTAAAAGTTGTCTTGTGAAAATTTGACTAACTATGAATCTTCACACCTTAGCTGCAAATTTTTGCACAACTCCCACGATACTCTTCTATTATTCAGAAACTATGTAATCGCCACAAATGCGCCATGGGAGTGTTCAAAATCTATACTTGATCTCTCTCAAGGTGCATTGCATTTTGGCTACCTCTTCTTTGCACAATTGTTGCTCTCTGCTGCAGTAGAAAGCAGCCACCCATCCAGCGAACAACACATCAGATACTGAGGCAATAAAAACATGAGTTGCTAAAATGGAAAGTTGTTGCACAATTAGAGTAGACTGCTGTCATAAACACTGTTGTGTTCCCCATGCATCATGGCCTGGGTACAAAACAGATTGATTCTAACCATTACAATCCATCACTAAAGCCATAGAAATTTTGAAGAGCTTTTTTGATTGATGATTGTAAATAGATGATATGATGATTATAATGTTAAATAGAAAACATTGTGCAGAATTTTATTTAAACCAAAGTTAGTCTACTGAGGAAACCTAACATATCTGTCTCAAACTGACAAACAGTGTGGTAATTAACAATTTACAGTAGGCTGATATTTTGACAGAAACTTGAAATGGAATCTGGTGTATTTTGTAGCTGCATCGCTAGTGCAATATTTGGTTGCTATGTGACAACTACATACAGACTACAAACCTGCTCCTAAATACAGAGCAGGTTTGCTGCTTTGTGTTTCTTTAGTATTAGGGTTTTTTCGACGGGCCATGCAGCAGTACATTTTAGGCCTCTGCTGACTGCGCCTTATGGGAACAACAGTAACATGTTTGAAGCATGTCTATGACAGCTGTTGTTTCTGTGTGCGTGATTACTACTCACAAAATTTGCTGTAAACATTCAAGTTAGTTGTAAATTCTGTTGTATTCCTTTTCTTTTTACACAGACTGGCAGCGGTTTCAAAAGGCTGCTGTCATAAATTACTGTGTTGGGGAGAATGACTTCTTGTGTATGTCAGCTAAGGTCATGTTGTCGTCTTGAAAAGCTTGGAAACTATAATCCAGGGCTCCTCAAGGTCCAGTGCCACAATGATTGCCTCCCCAAGCAGGCAGTTTCACTCAAAAGATTGTTTTAACAATTTAGACGATGTACTGAACTACTGAAAAGACCCTGGGGACTAATTGTATATCCTATCCTGTATCTATCGGTCTATCTAATTTCTTACCTGTGTCCTTTTGTGGTTATGAAGTTAGATGTTTAGTTATTGCATCAAAATATAGGTGTCTGAGTGATTCCTAAAGCTTTATGGAAACTATATCAGTCAGTTAGACAGTGCAATACTATTAAGGTTGGAAGTAACAAAACTAAAATGATAAAAATTGAAAGTGCTTGTGTATTCAAAATGAGTGAATGATGATAAAAATGGCTGTTTTTATCAAATCACCCAATTTAATAAAATCGTCTGGATTTATCAAGTCACTTAAGTCATTTATCACTTTGTCACATTTTCAATTCACAAGCATTTTCATCACATCAATTTTTACCATTTATTTTTTGTTACTTCCACCCCTCATTCAGTTCAGGAAGATTAATTGTTAAAATGTTGTGTCTAGGCTTACTTATAATCTTTGCTAGGTTGTAGTTGTGATGCCAAGATAAAACATTTCACATGGGAGTGAGGGCTTCCTGTTTTCTTCCTAAGATTATAAGGTAACCTTTTGTTGTTCTGCAGTAAAAATCCACGTGGGACAGTGGTAGCTTGATGGAGTAGGGCTTGTTATCTAATTTCTCAAATGCTCTTGTTCTCTTTGTTCTTGTCCATAGCTGCACTTCAGATAGTTCTAATGGAAATATTTTCCTTCTCTCCTAAGCACCCTAAGGAATTTGTACATGCAACGCATCCGTTCCTGAAAGGCAAAAATAGCTTTGCATTGGGAAAAGTATCTACATGTCAGACTGTATCTAACAAGCCCAGCCATCTCTTCTCCCAGGAGGATTAAGACAATTCCCTGTGAATAGAGGAAATCCTTTTTTCAGATACACTGCGGGTCTTCTGAAAGCTCACAGAAAACACATTGAATATGTGAAGGCCTGGCCTTAATGTTGCTTAATTTTTTCCCCCATGAAATAGGGAGACTAAGACTCCTTTGATAACACCGGGAGACTGAGGCTAAGGTTATATCTTCTTATGTAATTGAATAACCTCTAACCAAGGGAGAATTGTGCAGCATGCTTTAGAGAGGAAAATAAACTTAAGATCCGTAAATGGAAAAGAGCTTTACTCAGACAAAGTGCAGTGCATTACTCTAAATCACTTTGTCTCAGGGGCTCTCAGAAATGCCCTTCCCGTTGGCTAGGTTGTGCACCTGCTTTGTCCACATTCACATCAGGTACCATGTAAAAGTCATGAAGATTTGAATACAGCGTGCCTGCCCAAAGTGATGACGCCCTAGACAAGTCTACAGCACGCCTGTTTACACACTTACAGGGAAGGAGTGTGAGCTATGTGTCATGCTAACCCACAGCACCCTCTGGCCAGGGGTATTAATCTCCTTCCATTTACCTTTTGCCTTCCTGTTCCAGTTTGGCGTCAGACGGTGCCCGTCAATATGGAATCCTTCGAGGTGTAATACTTTGGGGTTAAGGGAAACCAGAGGGTTAACAACTAGGCTAGGTCTAGTTACAGTCAGATATCGATTTCTGTCACAGCAGCAACCAATGGCCCAACCTGTTAGGATTCAGTTGCGTCAGTACTTCTTCAGCCTTCAACACCACTGGAACATTTTCATTATGTGTGAAACATGTTGGGAATTTTTTGACTGTGGCTCGCTTTGCATTCTCTTCATGGCACATTATTTTCTGGGGAAATGTCTGTTCAGTTGTTCAACGTAGAAATGTATCGCCTCTCGGCACCATGATATGCCTAGTCCCCACTCCACATTCCCTCTGCAGCAGTGGCGTGCGTGCATGTTTGTGTGTGGGTGTATATATATGTGTGTGTGTGTGTGTGTGTGTGTGATTAATACAGGGTGCAAATCAATACATTATAAGCCTCAATAGCCTGCCCATTAGTCATCAGCTAGCATCTAGCACATTATAGGCTGGAGTATATTGAGAATTGCGTCACATGGGGTTTAGTCACATCACATGCATGTGAGTGGGGTTCTGGTAGAGATAGAAAACAGCAATAATAAGGGATTTCTAATGAGATGGAAAAGGATTAATTTCGAAATATGTCATGTAGACACCAACGCTGACTTACTGTGCCATTGACCCCAATACACCCCATAGAGTCAATGTGTGTTTTGGATGGCATCTACATCTGCATAACCTCAAACCTCTGGGTATTGGGTTCTTGAGTGTCTGTAAGTCAGACCTGCAGTGTTGATGCACTTAGCTGTATCCTCCCCCTATTGTTGCAGAGTCCAGTGTCTACAGCTATAGGTGGTACTGGAACAGAACATCACTGTACAGTGTGTCACTACATTTTTGGGCTGCTGCCATGTGCTGTTTATAGCCTAGCTGGGGTCAAGTTTGACAGCTCTAATAACCCTGAACACACTCACCGTCTAATCCATAAAAGGCTTTACAATCAAAGCCGGGGAGTGACTGAGCTGTCTCTGTGTGGCAAAATACATCCATCTATCTTTTCTGTCTGTCTGGCTATGTAGCCATCTAAGTAGTAGTATGCCATTAACCTGTTGATTGGAACAGTTAAGACTCTGTTGGGTTTGTTATGTTGTGAAAATGTATCTTGTGTCCCGTTCATCCAGGGTGAGAATTGGCTGGGGATGTCCAAAACTTTAATTTTGCATGAGACTGATTTCAGGCCTGTGTGAATCTGTTTGTGGTTATTTAAAGCTAAAACAGACATTAGCTTATTTTTAAAAGCAAATCACACCACTTATGAACCCAGTCACAATTGTCATGCCCTCATTTTCTTATCTGCCAGCTCTTGTTTCATGGAAGCATAAGATGATGGTGCCTAGTCTGTAATGGCACTAACCCAATCTATTTCCCTCCCTGAATGCTTCCAGATGCCCCCTCTACAGAGCAGCAGGATCTGTTCACACAGAAGCTCCAGCAATGCTGCATGCTCTTTGACTTCATGGACTCTGTCACGGACCTGAAGAGCAAGGAGATCAAGAGGGCCACACTGAACGAGCTAGTGGACTACGTCTCCACCAACAGGGGGGTGCTGGTGGAGTCTGCATACCCGGAGATCACCAATATGGTGAGGACACATCTGTAGTCTACTCAAACACCAAGACCTAACGGCAAATTATCAGTTTGGGGAGATTTCATCACATTTCTAGTTGTTGTGTTTTTTTTCCAGTGTGACTGAAAACTGGACTCTTAACGTGATTGTAGGTTTCAACAACAAAGCCTGGTAAAGGTTTATGCCATCAAAGGAAGTCAAAAAGAGTAGAGAATTTGATCTCAGAATGGATCAGATTTTACTTTTCAAAGGTGCAGGATCAATGAACAATTCGTTAACAACCAAAGGAAAAGCTCCCAGAGCTCAGCACCTGCAGCTCCTATATACATTATTTGATTGCTTAGAGAATGCTGAAGAATGCTCCCAGTATATTGCCTACACTGTAGAGCTTTATTCATTCTTAAGTAACTAAGTGTGCACTTGATTGGAAGCACTGGGTTGACAAAGCACGCTAAAGTTTTCCCACTGAGCCACTTTAATCACTTTCATTCTTTTGCCCTCGTCTGAACCTCCACTGTCGGAGCTGATGAAACCAGGGCAATCAAGGGCTAAACAGGTTAGCCCCCTTTGCTAGCCTACAAGCAAAGCCTAAAACTTGTCTATACAGGCCACATTTGTAGTCATTTCTAAGCTAAATTATCTTAGAAATCTTGTAACATTTCTTCAAATTAATTCAGATATTTTGTTGTTACTAACTACAAAAACTTTACTTAACAAGCCTGAAGATCTAATCTCAGAATATAATTTATTTATTTATTTATTTATTTTTGTGTGTGTAATTTTGGTAATTTTTTTGATTGACATACCTGTCTAGTGTGATCATTTCTGCATCATGCACCTCAGTGTTCTCAAAGCTCCAGGGTTCATCCCTCATGAAGCAGATTTATTGTGAAGATTCTGGAAACACTTTGTGCTTATCATACATGGGAAACTATCAAATCTGTAACCCACCAGGAAATCACTCAGTGAAGAGGTGTATTTATGGTGTCTGACTTTTCTTAGACCGTACAACAGAGGATAGGACATGCCAAACAGGGACGAGTGCAACAGATGTTTCACTTGTCAGCCTAGTACAGTTAGATTTTTCCTATAATCCACTATTGTTCTCCTTTTCACTGCAGCCTTGTTTACCACCCATTCAAAGTGGTCACAATGAAAATAAACATGAGCTCTCCCTGTCAGTTAGGTTTAACCTACTTGGCAGGGCAAGCATTGAGCCTTACTCATTGGCTGACATGTAAGGAAATGCGTGTCACATGGGGAAAATGGGTTGGACAAACAAAGTATGTCCTAAGCATATTGCCTCCCTTTCCTGAAAATGTAGCTGTGAATCAGAAGCCCCCTGATTTCTTTCTTTTTTCTTTTCTTTTTTTTAACTTCAATTGTCATTATACACAGTGTAATTAGAATGTTTTACTCACACATTCCCCTGAGACATACATCCATGCATGCATTTCACCAGAGAAGTCAGAGCACAGGGCAGCACAGGTAGGGGTTTAGGGATGGACACATTGGCTATTGCAGGGATCCAACAGGTTTGTTACGAGACGATCTCTTGAACCGCCAGTCCATATCCTGTAAAGTAACTTTGGATATAGATGGTATAGATTTGTGTTCATGTAGCAGGTGCCCTGAGGAGACCAGGGTAACTCTTGCACAACACATAGAACACAATAGTAAGTACTATTGTTAGCTTATCCTTAGCTGAGTCAAGGAGACCTGAGATTACTAATGGGTTATAGGTAATAATCTGAGTTATGCCTGCAGGTATAGAGAAGAACTATTTACAACCACTGGTTTCAGTATTTGAGAAATATTTTCTACTGTATGAACACATTCAAATTTCAGTAGCTTGTTTCCCGTATAAACTGGAAATCGCATAAGAGAAGTATCTTATGTATTGTGGTTGTAAATTGTTCCTCCTCTTCCAGTATTCGCAAATATATTGTTCAATGTGATTGTACCATTTTGCTTTTGGTTATAGAAGGTAGAAAAACGAATATCCACAGAATAGCCAATATCCAATATCAAGCTAATTTTGCTCTGTTCACACCGTACACACATACTCTTCATACATAACTTCATCACAAAATAACTCAATGGATGCATTGAACATCATTGATGATATATAACAGTTTAAGACTATCTGAGGGTGGAATCTCCTTGGTGCAACAGCTATCGTGTCAGACTAGTTCCAAGTGTAGAGTAGACTTTACACCCTTCCTTACGATTGCATGCACGTTCAGCTAGTCAAACAGGGTGTTGATCTTTAGTAGTAGTAATATCCCAACATTATGTTTGAGTATTATGAGTGCTTCTTTAACAATCAAATTATTTATATTAGCTGTGTCTGCTAACTAGTGCTAGATGACTTAAACATACTGTTAAAAGCAGTTCTAGGCAACAGCATACACAATTAGACCTAGTTAGGTTGGAGATAAATATAACATGATCAACGTGAAGTAACTCACTGCTAACATTAGCTAATGTATGAACCCCTGGTGTGCAGATTTTAGCTTCAATAGCCTGATCCCTTCAATCTACTTGCTATGTCACTGCCAGCTCTGCTCATCACTTGATGATGTTGAAGGGCAATTTGGCTGTTCATATATATTGTCCAAAAAGCCATTGGGTCAGCCATTGGTTACATCTGCTTTGCTGCCTTACACGTTGTGTCCCACCCCAAGTATCACGTAGATCAAATATGGATGCCAGGGCCACCAGAATTTAAATCAATACTTCTGCCTAATACCTACAATTTCTCAACGTTAACAAACCATCTGATAGAACCCTAACCAACATGGATAAGAACATATTACTATGGTTTACTCCATATCACTGGAAGACTATATTGTGAGAATTATTGGCAATGTTGGTGGAGCAGTCAAAACTGTTGAACTTGTCAAACCGACCACTTGGGTTTGGGCTATTGCCACCTGCTGGCCCAACCAAAAATTGGAATAGTTTGAACATATACCCAAGACAGGGTCATGAGTCCAGTTCAAGAGAGGGGACCCAAGTAAGAGTCAAGGGTCCGTACTCTAGGCCTGCCGTTATGAACAAAAATCTTTATCACAATGCTTTGATGTTATTGCCGGTTTCAGTAAATTGTCGGTTTATCGCCCAGCCCTACTGCACTCTTGTCAAGGTTCTGAATGAGGTTAGACAAATAACAGCTGTGCTTTGAGACAGCCGGGTTGGTAATAGCTCTTCCGGACACTCCACGCTTGGCATCACATGGTAATGAAGAGGTGGGTGTTTAAAGAGCAGTCCATTATGCTGCTGTAGTGAGGACTGCTTTGATCATTGAGGCTGTTGAGAGTACAAACAGCCAGGTTTCTCATCAATGCAACCGTAGGGTTTTGCCCACTCGGTCATTATTAGTGGCATATTTAAAAATATCTTCTCTCAAACAGTTTTGATTGAATTGTTCCTTTATGTATGGCAGGGAGAAGCGTGAAAGGACAGGAGGGTTATTTGAGTTGTACTTTATATTTATTCATTTATTTTTTTTTTGGCATTTTACCTTTATTTGACAGTCAGTGGAGAGAGACAGGAGGGATCAGGTGAGAGAGGGGGGATGGCATGCAACATGGGTCCCGGGCTGGATTTGAACCCAGGACGTCACGGTTATGTGGTATGCGCCTTAGACCACTGAGCCACCAGGATGCCCCCAGTAGTACTTTTTATTGACTTTCCCTCCCTCGCACTATATTCCTATTTTTAATGTTTTCTCACTGTTGCTCACTCTCTTTCTTTCACACACAGCCACTGATTAATCATAGGATTTTTCTAGTTCCCTTCAGATACCTTCAACTTAGGCGTTGTGTTGGTGCTGCTAGTGTTACCTTACCCCATGCAGCGCTACAGTCTCCCTTAAAGCACTCTCTCACTTAGGAGCAGCCCTGGCAGATTCCCCTTGCCTTGCTATCAAGCCTCCCCCTACCTTGCGCTTTCCCCTTTTTTCCTGTCATGAAAATCTCTCAGCCGCTTCCCATCTTTCCCATCCTCCCACAATATTTCTCTCCTGTTCTCTCCCCATCCGTAGTCATTGTTATTTGCCAATCCTATTGAGTGTTGACTGTGGAGAATTGTAAAGGCATGCATAATGTTTGTGTGGTGAATTATGTTATATAGATGGTGCACATCAGAGATTGTAGGCCAGGGAACACATCTTAATACGCTGTCTGGAGACAGGCCACTGGAGCATATCTTTTGACATATCTTTTCTAAAACAGTGATACTGAATGATGCACTGAGATTGTGCTAAATAAAAGTTATATTTGTGAAACAGTAGTTAAACGTTATTGGCATTACCAGGTGTTAATTTGCACTTCAGATTAGACACATGTATGTGTTCAATTGGCAGTGGTTATCACCGACCCTTAACATTTATGCTGTGTGTGTGAATGTTTGGCTTAGGGGAACACCTGGGGCAAGATGGGCATTGCATTGAGGCATAAATGTCCGCCTGGCAACCCACCATTGGATTCAGGTCATGTGATTCCAACTCGGCCAATGAGCTGCCCACACCAGGGCAAAGCAATATGCCGCAGAGCTCTTAGGGATAGCGCTCTGATTTATTCACCTGCCTCAACATCCTGTTTAGCATCAGCTCTGCATGCTCTCCAGATGCTGAGGGAAAGCAATTACTATAGAGTAGGAGGAGGGCCACCCTTATCTGAGGGGTGGTGTCCCTGAAGAGTGAAACTTCACATGATGTTGCATTTAGTGGTTGCGTAATATCTATTGTTATCTGTCTCGGAGAGAAAATACTGTAAACCTGTGTGACCTATATCATGAGTCAGGCCTAGTCAATAGATGGCCTAATGTGCCACCTATAGGACACATGACCCTGAGAGAGCTGGAGGCAGGCAGGGTCACACCAATGTTGCAGTAGTGGACACAGTAATGGGTCCAGCAAGGTGAACACATTCTAGCCTTGAGGGTAGGGCAGCTCAGAAGCTTTCTTTCTTTACTTTCTCCATTTTTAGAAATTTTTGAGTTCTGACCCCAGGCACGACGAGACGTAAGTGTAATCCAAATATAATAGCTGGTGTGTACAGACCTGTTATGAGCTTGTATTAGTTTTGAATATTTATTTTGTTTCATTGCCTCAAGAGGCTCTTCAGACATTTCACTCTCGGTAGTGAAAAGGCTGACTGACTGGAGGCTTGTAAATCTGCCTCCCTTCCGGCTCCTTCTGCCATTGCTCATCACTCAGTCTGCTGGGTGTGAGTGGGAGGTATCTGTGGCAGGTTGCTCATCTGAATACCAAAGAAAGAGTCCAATCTGTGTCAACATCCTGGAAACATCTTTCTTTTGCTTGCCCTTTTTCCATTTTCTGCAATTAGTGTTTCTCCTCCATTTGCTTTCGTCCCCTTTGCCATGTTTCCCCCCTCTTTATCTCCTCCTGCAGTGCATATCCAGGGCTAGTTTGGTCTTTCCATCTCTACCCATCACTCTTGCGCCACACACACACACACACATCCGCCTACTGCTTCCACCAAGACAGTGATATAACACAATGTGATTATCTCCTGTAGCTTCAGAAACCCTGGTGTAGTGTAAAGAACCGTCAGCAACCCATGCAATTAAAAAGAATGGGAAGATAACAGGCTGTTATTAATCTTTAATCACATACATAATTTTGTGCCCTCTAGTTTTCTCCAGAGAACTGAGCTCTGTCTATAATGCAAGTCTATTACAATTATATTATATTAGAGGCTAATTGTTTAACTGTGTGTAACCAGCTTCTCTGCTGTATGATCTAGGCTAGTACAATCCTTAGGCCATAGTTTCATTCACTGATCTGTGAATCGGTGTCCATGCTTCGTTTTTACCGTTTCATCCAGGGCATTTTTTCCAACTAGCTCAAAACTGATACTCCCGAGGAAAATTTTGCTGAAGGCTTTTCAGCCTGTCAAAAGTGGAGCCACTGTCAGGTTAAAAATTTCTTTTCCACTTTCCTTGTCCATTAGTGTCATTTAGATTTTCCAGCTGCCAATACGTAATTAGATGTTGTCTTTCTCACACACACACACATAATGCCAGCTTCTCTTGCACCCCTCTGCTGTGCATGTCACTCTCCAATTTACCCTGGATAAAAATAACAGGGTGTGATAGTGGTGGTGATGACCTGACTACAATCATCGTGTTCAGTACAGAATTCTAATAGGCAGTTGTGGCTCATGCAGAATCAGTAATTGCTTTATCTAGCCACTGTGGATAGTAATATTATTCTGCATCCTCTGTTACTTAATTGAAATATGCCTAGCAACAATCTAGAAAAAAACGAGTAGCATGCCTCCACAATGATTTGGTCAGCTGCCAGCGGTGTTTATGCTTATGTGTCTCTATAATCTTTTCTTCCTGGGAGCTATCATCAGTTCTGTAGAATATGGGGCATTCAACAAAATATAATGAGCAGTGATGTTTCTCATCCCAGGCCCAGATATAATATATGCCTGTATTGGCATTCAGAGCCAAAATACCCTTGGTTCAATTCCCATACTTAAGATATAAAATGACACTGTGATTTGACATATCCTTTTTGAATCACAGAGCTTTCAGTGCTGTGGCCACACTTGCATCATCCACATTGTCTTTTGGACATTTTAGCAGTATCCATAGTGGTTTTCAGGGGGGATGGGCACATTTTCTGGTTCAGATATGTTCTCAATACTATGAATAAAACCCACATAATAGCCCATATATTGTTGAATCGAGCAGCTCCAAAAAACCTCTCTTGTCTAATCCGCTCCTCTCCTCCTCTTGACTTAAACTTCATGTCAACTCTTCATACCACAAAACTAAATTTTGGAGTGATTTGCCTTCCTTAGCAGTGTAGTAGCAGCCTGGTTTCCATAGAAAGGACAGTTAGCAGAATTACTTGTGACTGGAAAGCAATTTGTCCTGGGCTGCTTTGTTTCATATGGATGAATCACCCTGCATTTTCCTAACAGTTTCTCAGTTACATTACATTACAGACATTACATTAACGTCATTAACTCTTTTATCCAAAGCGACTTACAATAAGTGCAGTTCAATGCAATGTCTTGTGCAATTGGCCTGATGAATCCCATGCCTATTTTCTACTTGCTAGTTGGCCACCACTTCATTAGGTGTCTTTTTTTTCTCTGAAAATATTTTCTCTGAAAACATATTAAATTAAGTGTCAAAATGTCTTCTTTTTTTTTTCTTTTCCTTTTTTTCAAATGTGTTGCACCTGGGCTCTTTTTAGTTCAGTCAGTGCCAGTCCATAACACCAGAAAAAATATTTGAGTATTGGTTTTCATTAGAATAGTAATTAGAGTATTGGTTGAAGCACAGTGGCTTATTAAATGCCAGATTTTGTCGGGGCCTCTTGATGTGGCTTAAGTTAGTCAATCCATCCTTAATATTAATGAGTCATTTCTGAGTGCAATGCACTTCAGCAAATATAGCAAGGTAATCAATTAGCCTTTTATCCCATCTTTTATCCCGTCAAAGGTCAACATTCTAGCCTACGCGTCAGTTATGTCTCCAAGTAAATGCTCACTTGTTGATGGATTATCTATTAATGTCAGGTTATGTATTTCTCTGCTATATTTTCAATAAATACTCTCCTGGGCTGTTACTACTAATAAGAATGTGTACCTTAATTTTGTTTGAGCATTGATAATCCTGTGTTTGCAGTGCTTTGTTAACACGTTTCTCCCTGCTCACAGATTTGCACCAATATATTCCGGACTCTTCCGCCAAGTGAAAACCCTGATTTTGACCCAGAGGAGGATGAACCCACTCTAGAGGCTTCATGGCCTCACATACAAGTAAGGATCTGATACTTCAACCTGCCTGGGCTTGCCCTCTATTACCTCATGATGTGTTTCAGTTTCAGTTATATGGTGCATATTTCTTTTCCTTTTCTTTTTAATTTTCTCTTTTATTTAATTTGCAGCTTGTCTATGAATTTCTCCTGCGCTTTTTGGAGAACCCAGACTTTCAGCCCAGCATTGCAAAGCGCTACATTGATCAGAGGTTTGTTCTTCAGGTAAGTGTCTTCATCACATCAACCCTTTTTTTTCTGTCCAAGTCATCCAGTATGACTCCATCTCTGCACACCCTAAAGTTGCCATTATAATAATCATGTAAAGGTACCTTTATTAACCCTCATATAAAAGTTTTGCCAAATTAGCTCACATTAGTAATGTAAATGTCAGTGCCATTGACTCTCGTGACTCCTAAGTCACCTGTCAGTGCAAGCCTGTTAGTGAGGCCTGCACTGACAGAAAACTCTCCTTAAGCCAAAACAGATGCTGCTGACAGACAGTATCAAATATTTCTAGATATATTACCTAGCTACTTAAATTGTTACCAAACCTGTGTTGTAAGTAAATAATGCTTTAAATCGCTGACGCGGGGGGCTAATGGCAAACTGACCAACAAATATTAGCAAAACATACCACCTGCTGTTTTTGTCTTATGTTTAGAATTATAAAATTACAAAAGTTCAATTAACTGTTACTAAAATCACTATTCATCACATAAGGTGATGTTTTTTTGAGAGGCCAACAACCTGTTTTGGTTGGATGAGACAAGCCATCCAACAAAAACATCCATTGTAGCTAAACTACATCTGTCTTGGCTCAGTATTTCACGACAGCCCACCCACTGCAAGAGGGCTTCAGTTCTCTCCTTGTGTGAAGTTGCAGACTGAAGCAGCTAACAGGGACCACAGGGCCTGGAATGTTGGCTGGGCCACATCCGAGGTGCCTGGGCTGACTTTCCATGATGTGAGTTTGTCGTGGAGGAGCTTTAAATAGCTGCCTGTTGTTTACTCTTCAGGAGGGGAGAAGGGGACTGTGGTCAGAGTTGAGGTTTGGGAGATGGTGAAGGCAGGGAGAGAAAGGAGAGACCCGTGTTTTGTAGCGCTTCAATCCCCATAATACACACAGTAGTTAGTACATAATTAAGAATTTGTCTATCCAAATATCACTCTAAGACGTACACATACATCTGCATGGAGGGGGGCAGAGACATAAGGGCAGCCAGGAGTGGCACGTCTGGAGCAGGTAGAGTTCATGGTTAAAGTAGACCTGAAAACCTTAGTTATGGGACGGTCTTTCTAACCACCAGGCTGCCCTGCCGCCTTCATTTCTAATTTTTATATTAATTTATCAGGCATTTTAGCCATAGTGTGCTACTCTTTGTTTACTCCCATAGGGGATATTGGAAAACAAAATCACATGAAAAAGCTTTAACTTTGAAGTAACTAAAAAAGAATTGCAAAGAAAGCTACACGGGCGGTTCATTTAGTGTGTCAGCTTTCAAAGAGGTCTGACAATCACCACTTTTAGAGTTTTGAAAGCAACAGACAAAAGTAAAATGGTCTGATGATTTGTCTCACTGTTTTACCTACATCTGGACAGGTCTGTGTTTTGGCCAAAAGATGCTTTAACCCACCATTTCTGCCACCAACTGTTGGTGTTGTCATGGTGGTGTCTCTGTAATAGTATGGGGAGGCATCTCATAGGAATCATTAGGTGTGATGATTACGCTGCATGGTATAACGGACAAGGAATATGAGGCCATTTTACAGAACCAGGTGCACCCAATGATGCACACATTGTTCCCTCATGATGTTCCCATATTCAGAGATGTTAATGCCACAATACAGACTGCCAAACTAGAAGGTTCTCAGAGAGCACAAACCTCCACCAACAATGAAGAAATCCACAACTTGCTGTTACACCCAAAGACATCATTGCTATTGTTTAAATTGTAAGTGAAATTGATTCGGTGGCCTGCCCACATACCCTTCTGGATTTGGAATCAAGGGGGGTAAAGTAATCTAAACGTGTGAGCATGTCGCATCCATCAGGGGAGGTCATGTGAGATTGAGATTGTCAAAGACTTGGCTTGACGATGCATCTATCCATATATAGCAGAAGACGTAGACCTATTTGAGAGTGCTTATTTTAATTGATAAAAATTGATAAAGGTAATTAAATATGTATTTAATTGAAATACTGCCCATCTCTGGCTGGAAAACCACATGAACACTAGCATCACAAGGCTTGTGTTGTCTTGGCAACTTAGAAGTAGGCACTATTCTATTTAAATGTCTCTGTACACTCTCGGTAGCCAGCAATAATGTGTGTGTGTGTGTGTGTGTGTTTTTTAAATTACTAAGTTTGTGGTGTTTTCAATAGGTATTTCTTTCGGTTTTCATACTTATTTCAGACAACCCCAGATGCATTTGATCCATCCATTCCCATGGAGCATGTGTCCATCATTGGTGTCTTTAGATGCTTGTATTGGCTAATCAAAAACAAATTTGCCCACCACATCCACTGTAGTTGTTCAGAAAATATCCCTCTGCATGGGGAAAGAGCCATATTTGGAGCTCAGAGCAGAACCACAGCTTTGTGGTCTCATTTTATTTTGGCATATGATCAGGGTGTATTGAAGGCATTTCTTTGCCATGGAAAATGCATCCCCCACATGGTAAAATATTATTGTGTGTGTGTGTGTGTGTGTCTGTGTGTGTGTGTGTGTGTGTTCGTTCATGGTTTAGAATACAGTTTATGGTTTACAATATAAAATGTTGAGATACCCAAAAGCATGTAATCAGCCCGGACCACGCAAGACTCGTGTCTCCATATTTACGCATCTGATAACCCGTGTAGACCCATTTGCACCAACGCCTGTCACTAATCATTCTCGGGCCATTGCCCCAGTGTGAAAGGGGTATATGGTAACAGCTGATGAGGTCTCATCTCAATTGTCATGAGCATATTGAGCTGAAAGTTGTTGTTGGCACTCTAACGCCTGCTGGCTAACCTCCCTCCTATGACTGGATTATGGTACTAGGCCACAGAAATGATCACAATACAACATTTAACATGCAAGTGACACTTTCTGCACATCCTTTAAGCAACTTAATAAATTGAAAACTAAATTTTCTGGATATTATCCGTCTTGGAATTTGGCCATGTTTATTTTTTCTGTCATCGCGTCATTGAGTTGTCCCCAAGATGACTCACAAATTTCACACTCAAACTCTCAGTAACACTATTAGTTTTAAGATCTAAGTGAGGCGAAGTACAAAATGTATCAACTTAGGTTTTTTTGTAAAGTGCCCTTTTAAAGGCATGCTATAACTGTTTTGTTTGTTTTCTGTTTGACACTTAACATGGCATTTTCATGCCATGTGTTTTTCTGCTCTGTTCATGGGCTGATTTAAGAGCCCATGGATGGCTGGCCTGTCCAGGCAGAATCATTTCATGAGCATAGCTGCTCTACGTCATATTGATACATTTTAACCACCAGGCAAATGCTGGTAATTTTTGGATGTGGCTCTTTTCCATCATTTGGAGGATGTTTTTCAATATAAAAATAAATTTTCTTGTTACGGTAATATAAGTGATTGTTGAATTTTAGGTCTTACCAGCCACTGTAGCATGTAGACAAAAAGTTAGTTTCCTGCCCTGATGCGGAGAGGTTATTGTTCAACCGTACCATGGCTTCACTGGCATGCAATGAGAGGAAAATGGGAGAAAAGGTTGCTTGCACCATGGGGGGCACCAAGACAGAGGGCTCTGTACAAAGGAAGTCCCAGAGGTCGCGACCTCCCTGTGGATACACAGCGTGTTTACCTAGCTGCCACAAACAGGCTTCCTCCCTCAGCCTCTTGAATCAACACACCACACTGCTACACACATACTCACACATTAAACTATCACAGCTTCACACAAAGAGTGAGACACTGTCACATACACCGATCAGCCACAACATTAAAACCACTGACAGGTGAAGTGAATAACATCGATTATCTCGTTACAATGGCACCTGTCAAGGGGTGGGATATATTGGAAGCAAGTGAACAGTCCTTGAAGGTTGATGTGTTGGAAGCAGGAAAAATGGCCAAGCGTAAGGATCTGAGTGACTTTGACAAGGGCCAAATTGTGATGGCTCGATGACTGGGTCAGAGCATCTCCAAAACGGCAGGTCTTGTGGGGTGTTCCCGGTATGCAGTGGTTAGTACCTACCAAAAGTGGTCCAATGA
>OOFE01022202.1:35320-45877 GCA_900323365.1 Monocentris japonica | reverse complement strand
ACTCCACAAGACCTCTGACAGTGTCCTGTGGTATCTGGCACCAAGAGGTTAGCAGCAGATCCTTTAAGTCCTGTAAGTTGCAAGTTGGGCCTCCATGACGGACTTGTTTTTCCAGCACATCCCACAGATGCTCCATCGGATTGAGATCTGGGGAATTTGGAGGCCAAGTCAACACCTTGAACTCTTTGTCATGTTCCTCAAACCATTCCTGAACAATTTTTGCAGTGTGGCAGGGCGCATTATCCTGCTGAAAGAGGCCACTGCCATCAGGGAATACCGTTGCCATGAAGGGGTGTACTTGGTCTGCAACAATGTTTAGGTAGGTGGTACGTGTCAAAGTAACATCCACATGAATGCCAGGACCCAAGGTTTCCCAGCAGAACATTGCCCAGAGCATCACACAGCCTCCGCTGGCTTGCCTTCTTCCCATAGTGCATCCTGGTGCCATCTCTTCCCCAGGTAAATGACGCACACGCACCAGGCTGTCCACATGATCTTAAAGAAAACGTGATTCATCAGACCAGGCAACCTTCTTCCATTGCTCCATGGTTCAGTTCTGATGCTCATGTGCCCATTGTAGGCACTTTCGGCAATGGACAAGGGTCAGCATGGGCACTCTGACCAGTATGCGGCTACGAAGCAAGCTGCGATGCACTGTGTGTTCTGACACACCTTTGCTGTCATAATGCTGTCATAGCCAGCATTAACTTTTTCAGCAATTTGTGCTACTGTAGCTCTTCTGAGGGATCTGACCAGACTGGCTAGCCTTCGCTCCCCATGCGCATCAATGAGCCTTGGGTGCCCATGACCCTGTCACTGGTTCACCGGTTGTCCTGCTTTGGACCACTTTTGGTAGGTACTAACCACTGCATACTGGGAACACCCCACAAGACCTGCCGTTTTGGAGATGCTCTGACCCAGTCGTCTAGCAATCACAATTCGGCCCTTGTCAAAGTCGCTCAGATCCTTACACTTGCCCATTTTTCCTGCTTCCAACACATCAAGTTCAAGAACTGACTGTTCACTTGCTTCCCATTGTAATGATATAATCGATGTTATTCACTTCACCTCTCAGTGGTTTTAATGTTGTGGCTGATCGGTGTATATGGTCCCAGCCTGAATGACAACATCGGAAGGAAGCGGCTAAGATTATGGCACGTGACCACCAGAGAAGGAAAAGGGTAGGCCTCCGCTTTACCTATTTTGTCATTGTGCTGTTGTTTTGAATGCCTAAATAATGTATGCAGTTTTTTTCCATCATTCCGTTTTGTTCAGGAAGTCCTTATGGGAAAATGAACACGGTTTCAGAAAATCTGTGAAAGGGTATTTGGGTTTTTTCACGTCCAGACTGATTTGTTAATGCATATCTTTTGAATAGTCGGCTTTTACTTAATTGTCCATCCGTGCGGGACTATTGTGAATCATCACAGCCCACTAATTGCATGTTTTTGTTTTCCTTCAGTTGTTGGAGGTCGGGGAAGGTTGTTCGGCCAGATGAGCGGGAACTGTGGTGCACAGTGACAGCTGAACACATGTCTGATGAAGAAGACACCATCATTGATGGCAGGGCTGTGTGGCTTGTGAAGGCGCCTTCTCTCAGGACAGCACAACTGTCGGAGCTCTGCCAGGTTCTTCAGGGCAGGCTGGAGGAAGACCACTTACTTGGTTTCACTTTTTGTCACTTTTTTGTAAATACAAAAAAACTTTTATAGACATAATATTGCCTACTGCTTTTTTGGGGTTGGGGTACACTAATTAGTTAATGTAATAAACAACTAATGTAATAAACAACTAATTGTCCGATTTTGAAATGGCTATTTCAGAATGAATAGGCTACATTATGATGAAAGTAATCTATAGCCTAGCCTATGGGCATAAACTGGGAGGAGTTAAGCTAGACTCAGAACCAATGAAACTTGTCCTAGGACATATGAATGGCTAGTAAAATCCAATTTAACGTCATCAGTCTTAGCTGGTCTTCCAATGAAATTGAAAGCCATTACTGCATGGTGCTCCCCACGTGGGTCTGTGATAGGGCACACAGGTGTGTAAATTCCCTTTGTTCTAACGAGTTGAGTAACCTGCCCCCCATCGAGATTGATGGCAGATGTTCCACGGGTGAACAACTCCCCAGCCCAAAAGGGGTACGATTCCTGCTTTTCATGCAGTGTATAATGTCTTTTAGGCAATGTATAAACCTTAGATGACATAGTATATACACATTTAAATGATTTACACTGCATAAAACTATGCAGTGCATTTTTTTAGATACAATATTTGGTTGGATGTCTGCATAACTTCAATTATTGACCTTTTAATAATGCGACAGCAGACATAATCATAGGTCATCCTAATATCCCAGACAGAAAACATGTTGAATTGGCCGAGTGTATTAGGGGCTTCCACATGGCAATAGAAAAGCCTATCTGCCACTTGTTTTGTTGTTTTCAAGGCTGATATATAACGGTTGCACATCATATAATCCCCATCCAGACTGATTGATTCATGACTCATATAACCCATTTTTAATCTCTAATGTAAAACAAAGTAGATTTTGGGTCTGTTGAAATCTAGAACAGGGAGGCACAGTTGGAGGTCTACACTAATGGGGATAAAAGCCTTCTACAGTGTATCAACAAAGGTCCCACGCCACATTCCAACCCAGGACATCGCAGTTACATGGTATTGCCTTAGCAAACCAGGACGCCTTATGAAATCCGATGTCAATAATGCTCATAAGTGAGCTGGGTATAGCTCAATTACACTAATTCAACTACTCAACTGGTCCTCAGTTTCAGTCAACAGTCTGCTTCTCTTTGGGGGGAGTTTCTTCTCAGCAGACACTGGGTGGGGCTGGGATGATGTGACTCTCCCTGGAGGAGTCCACGCCCCCCTCAGGACCACTCATCCTCTCTTATCTCCTTATTTATCCCCGACATCCCTGGAGATAGGGCTGCACAGGGGAAGGCCATGATGTAGAACAAACTGGGGAGGTGAAGCCTCAAGCCACAAAGAAACAGAGACAGAAAATGAGAGCAAAAGGCAGAGGATCGCTGACTGTCCCGGATGTGTTAATTTCCTAGAGCGCAAGGAAACTCGGCCCTTGTGTGGATGGTCAACGAGCTTGTTGGCTGAAAAAAGTTGGCTGAACTTTTTGGCACCAGATTTCCATGCTTCCTTGTTTTCCAACCAATGTGATTTGCCATTTTTTCCTGTTTCCTGTATTTTTGATTCGTACTACCTAATAAGCTGCTTGCTAGCAAGCTACGGTGTGTTAACTCATCCAAATGATGTAACTTTGTAGCAGCAGACCGCTGCACAGATGCAATGGGAGCCTCTCTTGCCGCCCACAACCGGTCAGAAAAGAGTGACCCATCAGGTCAAGTTGCTTGCAGTGTGAATGAGCAGTTGCTCAGGCAAACACTTATTTGGCTGTCTCTGCAGTAGAATTATTATTCCACGCTGGACGGATCCAGCAGCAGAAGATGTGGGCGGCGTCTTTCATTGTGCCTCATGGCATCTCACTGCAGGTTTGGCATCTACGCTACCACTGTATGCTAAGTGGGACATGTCACCTTCATTTTAACAGCGATTAGACACACTTAGGCTTAATCTGCACAGACAGTGGTAGCATGACATATGTACATGGAAGTGCTCAAAAACATGACTTCACACAGCTATTTCATGCTGTTTGTGCACTATGTGGGTAATGTTTACTGTCAGTTGTAGGTAACCATATGCGATTCCTTACTCATTCAGGCCATCCACAAATTATTTAAGGCAGCAGATATTAATAATTTTCTATGATATTTGCTATTTTTAGAATTGTAATGTATTTTCTTAATCGTTTTGTGAATGTTTTATTGTTCTCAGGTCTCTCATCTCAGGTCTCTCAATGAAAAAAAATCACACTGCAGCTTGAAGGAAGAACTGCAAATGCCAGAGGCATGCATGAAACTAAGAAATTAAACTAGCTTGCACTATGTGTGTCATTTTACACCACCATTTGATTTAAGATTTACATTTTATTTGTTGGACTTCTTTTTTTGTAAGTAGGATTAAGTGCACCTTGTTAAATTTATGTTACAGTAACTTTAGTTGTTAAATTGTAGTACTGAGCTATTATTGCTGATTATATTTTTCTATATTATTTGCCAAGATGCAAAGTGTTAACTTAAAACCTATTCCAAACTCAATTTTTTACGGTACTACCCATAGCTGTCCACCCAGGAAATCCTCCATCCACATCCACATCCATGAATTGAACGTGCCAGTACCACTTTTTTTCCATCTTCATACTTAGCCATCTACATTGTGTCAGCTACTGGCAAAAACATTAAAACAATAAAGTCCAGCTTCATTCCATACATAATTTAGCAGCGCACCATAAACCAGTCAAATTTAATTGTTTTCACATTAAATTTTGAAATACAAACAAAACAAGACTATCTGCGGCCCAGGGGGATCAGCCTGAGAAGCCTAAAAACAACACTGATAAACTACTCGACATGCCTGAAATCATAAGTCTTTGAATTAAACAAGAAGGAATGATGGAAAGAAAACAGTTGAATCGTGAACTATTTGACTGATCATTTATTCATACCTCGCTATTATGAGTCACTTCAGCCTGGATGAAGTCCAGCTGACGTTTCTTTACAAGCACACGCTTCACAAATATTGAAACTATGCCCGCCATGAATGCAGTTTTATTTCTTTAAGGTCTTTATTGTTGTTTTTACACTGTTGAACAAGCGGGGCATAATCAAGTTGACTTGGAGGTAGGCTAGGATATCAGTGCTTTAAAAATGTGAAGCATGAAAAACGTGTGACTCAAAGTTCAAGATTGTTTTTTGTTGTTGCTTTTGCTGCAATTCAGTTGCCTGAGATGAGAACTTATGGGATCAGATTACTCACATTCACAAATGTATTTTGTGATTTATATATATAAATGACACACAAATAGTTATCGTTTTATATAAAATCACATTACAGTCTTGGTGATGGTGTTGAATCATACACTAGAAGCTGCGCTTATGGTGATTGGCTGAAATGGAAAGAGGCGTCTGATAGGCTACAGAGAAAGTCCTTTAGAAAAAATGCATTTGTGAATCTAACCACGTCAGGGAACTCTCAAAAATCCACACACAAATGTAATATAAAGTTCACACGTGTCATTGAAAGATGTATTTTGTGAACAGTCATTCATATATAAATCAAAAATAAATATAAAAATAAATATAAATACATTTGTATTGTGTTTGTTTGTGAATATTGAGAGTAATCTGATCCCATAAGACATCTGAAGTTCTGTGAAATCGATGTCATCCGTGCAAACAATTACTGAGGAATATCTAGACAACAACCTGTGGGTCTTTAAAGAAATCAATATCTTAACGAGAGGTAGGTTGCATTTATTGATGGTGATATTACAGGCAAAGTGAAAAGGAAAGAAGGATCATTAAGACTAGAAATGCCATGGCAGACTCATCGTTGTAGCAACACTATATTGGCTTCTGTTGTTGATATGTAATAGTCATAATTGAATCATTCATGCAAGTTTGTGTTTGTCTATACTTTCATTGCTGTGTATTCCTCTATTTTATTAGTTCCTCCTCTCTGGTTGCAGGTGCTAATCGGTGAAATGAGCTGCTGTCGTGTTTGGTTGGAAAGGAAAACTGCATGCACACAGCTCCCGGAGGCACAATGCTGGAGACAACTGATTTAGTGATTATGTTTCTATTATGCTTACTGGGAGAAAGCCTAGCATGACACAATGAACTGAGGGCAAACTGCAGTCTGGACTGATGCTCATATTCAGGTACAGTGCTGTGAAAAAGTATTTGCCCCCTTCCTGATTTCCTCTATTATTGCATATTTTTGACACTGAATGTTTTCAGAAATAAATTTCATTTATTTAATGAACAAAGTTTTCCAACACCCATTGCCCCTGTGTGAAAAAGTAATTGCCCCCTTACACTACACTACAATAACTGGTTGCACCACCTTTAGCTTCAATAACTGCAACCCAACGCTTCCTGTAGTTCATGGATAGTCTTTCACACCACTGTGGAGGAATTGTAGCCCACTCTTCCATGCAGAATTGCTTTAATTCAGCAACATTTGTGGGTTTTTGAGCATGAACTACTTGTTTCAGGTCCTGCTACTGCATCTCAATTGGGTTTAGGTCTGGACTTTGACTATGCCATTCCAAAACCTTAATTTTGTTTGTTTTCAGCCATTCTGATGTAGACTTGCTTGTGTGTTTTGGATCATTGTCTTACTGCATGACCCAACTGCACTTCAGCTGCAGTTCAAGGACAGATGACCTGATATTCTCCTTTAGGATTCTCTGATGCAGAGCAGAATTCATGCTTCCTTCAATGATGGCAAGTCGTCCAGGCCCTGCGGCAGCACAGGATCTCCAAACCATCACACTACCACCACCATGTTTGACTGTTGGTATGAGGTTCATACTGTGGAATGCTGTATTTGCTTTTCACCAGACATAACGGGACCCATGTTGTCCAGAAAGCTCCACTTTTGTCTCATCTGTCCATAGAACAGTGTTCCAGGAGTCTTGGGGATCATCCAGGTGTTTCTTGGCAAACTTGAGATGAGCATTCCTGTTCTTTTTAGAGAGTGGTGGTTTCCGCCTTGCTACTCTCCCATGAATCACGTTTTTGCACAGTCGCTTTGTGATTGTGGAGTCATGAACACTGACCTGAGCTGAGGCAAGAAGCCTGCAGTTCTTTGGATGTTGTTCTAGGATTCTTTGTGACCTCCTGGATGATTTTACACTGAGATTTTGGCAGGGGTCCACTCCTGGGAAGATTACTATTGTTCCAAATTTTCTCCATTTGGAGATTATGGCTCTTACTGTAGTTCGGTGGAGCCCCAGAGCCTTAGAAATGTCTTTGTAACACTTTCCAGACGGATACGTAGATAGCAACAACTTTTACTCTGGTTTCTTCAGGAATTTCCTTTGATCGTGGCATGATGTGCCTCTAGACCACCTTTGTGCTGGCAACTTCAGTCTGATAGTGAGGGTCAAAGGAAGTGAGATTTTTATTAAAATGAATTATTCTAGTATTTATTATTGACATATTGGTCAGGGTTGGCTATAATAAAGCCTGTGTTCAATCAGCTGACTGAATTATGCCTTTAATTTCACAAGAGAAGATTGAGTTTTGATTACCTTGAACATCACACAAATGAAAGAAGCAACAAACTTAGATGTCATTTTCTTCTATCAGACTTTAAATACGACTTGAACCCACCAAACAATCTTACTAAAATAAATGGAAAAATATGCAAAAATGGTGAAAATCAGAAAGGGGGCAAATACTTTTTCACAGCACTGTACTTAACTGGTAGAAACACCAGAGAAGGTCGATTACAGCAAACAGTGCAGGCAAGTCCATCATGCTTACGTAAAGTTACAGGAACTGAAATCAGATTTGTTTTTCTGATGTAGTGCTCTGGACGTGTAACGAAATGTAACGAAAAGGAAGCAATATATCAGCAGCAATAGTCGCTCCAACCAAACCTGTAATAATTAAAGAAATTGTAGAGGATTTTAAATTCCAAGGCATTTCTCAGGTTAACAAGCTTCATAATTTTCACAGCAAATACCGAGTGCATATTTAAAGGCTACGCAACGCTTGCATCTCCTGATGATGCCAAATAGTTCTGGTGTAAACAAAGAGTTGGTGTACAAGATCATTGAAAGTGTTGTGATTTTTTAACACTTCAACTTAGTATTGCAACCTTGGGGCAAAGAATAAAAATATGGACTAGTAAAGTTACTGGAAAAAACCCACAGAGACAACTGGTTCAGACCAGGCAAAAAACCTTGCATCCCTCTTTGAGGAATTGATAAGCTTGATAAGTTGCCCTCTGGGAGGCACTCCAGAATCTCCAGAACCACCCGAAGAAATATACCAGAGATCTTTTATTCCACATCCCATCGCGTTGGGATGAATTTTTAACATGACTCTCCCAATTCCCCACAAGGAATTGCACTTTTTTATATATATGTACTGGATGTACTTATATATATATGTACTATACTGTATATGTACTGGAAACTCTTTGTGTCTTGTGGTGTCTTCATTTTGAATGTATTATATCTTGTTTGTGTTGTGCCTCTGTACATTGTACTAACAATGTTGTGTGCTCGCAATGTTTTTTGCATGTCATCCACGATCCAATGGAAGTATGTGCTGTTACTGCACCGTACCCTTCGGGCAAAGAAACAACTTTGTTAATGAATAAAAAGGAAAACCCTGATCAGCAAACAGATCTGAGCAATGAATGAATCCAATTAAGGCCACTGAGCTCCACAGTGCTTCCTGATGCAGTCAAAACACAATCTATTATGTTGTTTCCTAAAAATTGAGATTAACGAAGAGGAGTCAACTGTCAAATTACTCAGGGAAGGAGAAAGTTTTACAGAGAGGCACAGGGCTGTACGAAATAGAGCACAATTACTGAACAGTTACATTTGAGAATTAAGAGAGAGGAAAGATTGCTTGTGATGCATCGCTGTACTGTGTGGATTGTCAGGCCACTGGAGCAGCGAAAAACCCACAATGACGGTAGAAATGCCAAGCTGCAGTTTACTAAAGCAAGGATTGACAAACTTTTTCACATTAAGAGTCCCCAAAAAAGAGCCACAGTTCCCCATGAGAAGATGTTTCTGGTTAGATATGACTTAAGCCCTATCCTGTCTTTACCAGTATGATTCCATGATTTCAATCCTGGGCCGGTCAACGTTATTTGTGATTATTACAGAGCACCCTTCACCATGGGAGTAATAACCTACTGCTATTTGCCTCTGTCAACTCTAGCACCGTCTGGATCGATGGTACATGATTCATAAATTACAAACACTTCTGATGTATTCCAGAATCTGATGGGAATGATAATTTATCAGTAATTTATGGGTGTAAAGTAATACTTTATGCTGTTCAGATTGCTTATTAAAATTGCCGGTGTGCATTGTAATAAATTACATTGCCGGTGTTGTCCTGCAAAACTAATCAGATCCTGACAGGGCTACAGCAATGAACTACGCACATATATCTCTCAATAAACTACCTCTTAGTGAATGAAATAACAGTAGTAGTGACATTAAAATATCTTTAATTTTGCTGAGGACACTATAAATAGTAGTCCCTCAAAGAATTTTAAGGTTACCCAAGGAGCTTCACTTGCAAGCTCTAGGCTCCTTGAAGACTCCACAAGTATCTCCTCATTTGGAAATATCTTCTAAATGCCTCTAAGGGTTCCTCCAGTAAGTTTCTGTCAACTGGGGTTCCACCTACTTCTGGGTTCTTAGAAGACCTTTCAAAATATCTGAAAAGGTTTCTTTTTGAAGTACATTTCCTGTTCTTCAGTGAACCTCTAAAGACACAAATACCTTCATTATGCATTTTAAGTAGAATGGGTCACGTTGCATTACTGTATGTCATTTAACAATTGTTATTAAAATGTGAACTATCTGCTTTTGGGTGGGAAATTAGAACCTTCAGAAAAGCAATATAGATATTATACAGTGTTTCCCCAAGATTTATTTTCTTGGATGGGGTGGAAAGGCATCTGAAATGCATTTAGACTTTGTAACACTCAAACTTTCCATTGGAATAAATACTCATTAGGCGCGGTGGCAGCTTCTCTAAGCAGAATTGCTCACCCTGTCTATTTAATGGTGGGGTAATATGATACAAATTTTGGAAATGAGTAAACAAACTGTCGTCAGAGGGAAAACTGAGCCTGAACCACTATTTGCAGCTAGAGAGCCAGCTCCTGTAGGATCTATAGATCTAGAGCTAGGTCCTACGGGACCCTTTCAAGGAGCCCCGGACCCCAGCTTTGGAACCACTGTCCAAAAGTACAGCACAGTTGGTGAGAGCTCACAGTGAGTGCCGTGCCAGCCTGTCAGCAGTTTGTGTAGAGAATAATACTGTCTCACTGGGCATCAGGACCCCCCCTCACAGTGCAGACCAATGGTTACTGGCAGCCACATCTTCCCCAGTGAGGCAGGCAGAAGCAGGGCCACATCTCCCTTTGATCAGGGGGAAAAGGGGGTGGCATCTGTCACCATCAAGCCTGTCATGGGGGAAGCAGGGAGGGGTGGAGGGGGGGCAAACCCGGGATGCATTTGATGGATGGTAACTTGCAAGAGGTAGCAAGTTTCAATGTCAAATCCAAAGGAGCACAAAATGTCACAATGTGATATTATGGCACAATTTGTTCAAAATTCATTTTAACACTAGAAGAGCCATATTTAGCACAGGGATGAAATCAAACACATTTAGGAATAGTCTACTAAACGTAAGCTGTTGCAATTGAGATTCAATATTGAACAGGAACATATGATAACATTTGATAACTTACTGAAGTGTAGAGAAAAGGGTTGTGAAATATTTTCTTCGTATTTTATAAGACCATTTTCATAATTTAAAATTCAGAAGCCAGAGGCTAAGCCTATAGGCTGCTATGAAAATCCTGAGAATACGTCTCTATGGAAACTGTCTGTTAAAGTGGACCTGTCAA
>OOFE01022202.1:4060-15737 GCA_900323365.1 Monocentris japonica | reverse complement strand
AGACCAATACTCATCTACACTACATTATCCTGACATTGCCCCTACACTTAACACTTGATCCAAGTCCACAGCATCACATCAAATAATTAGTATTAAAAATAGGTTAATGGGACGGCAAACCCCCTGGCTTGAAATGGCCCACTCAAGAGTTCAGAAACCGACTTGTACCAGCACACAGTTATGAGCTTAATTACAGTAATTAAATAACTTATACCATCAGCTGAGAATGGGGTAGGACCACCCACTTCTGCTAGCATAGTTATGCCATAATATGATATATAACTCCTATAGATTTTCATACTTTTTTTCATAGACTTTCATACTTTCAGCCAGAGCCACTAGCTGCTCTGCTCTTACTTTGAGAGCTGCTTTATGATAGACAGCCCCCACAGCCCCCAACTTTCAGAGGGCAAACCCATGACTTTTCCCCTTTGCCATTCCGCCTCAGCTACTAGGTCAGTGTACCTAAGCTTCTTCTTTCCGTATGCTTCATCTGCTGTGCTTTCTGGTGGCACGATTTCTACAAACTTAACAGACCACTGTGTTGGGTGAACAACAATCCAATTTTAGGCCTTAGGCTGGTGCTGCCTGAGTCTGACTGTAAGTTGCTAGCCTGTGTCTATGTCGATATCTATGTCTATGTTACGTGCCCTAAAAATACACAGATATCACCCACAAAAACACATAACGTCTTTCAAGACTTAATTGCTGAAAAATTGTAATAAAATCTGTGACACCATGGTTGTTTGTCCTCAGGAACCTGCTAAGTAACATGTCACTTTGACCGATACATGACAGGGCATGATGTTTCAACAAGCATGCAGCAGGATGGCCAAGTGCATAGAGAGCATCCTTCAACTGGAAGGTCCAGTTTGAAGCATCCTGCTGAAGTGTCTTTGAGCAAGATATCAAATCCCTCCCAGCCCTCTAGGCATGCTGTGCTGTAGCTGACCCTGACCTCTGACCTCTGAGTTTCCTCTTCGGAGATCAATACAGTGTCAAGAAAAATTAAAGAAAGAAATAAAGTTTATAAATCATGTTGAGTGAAAGATCAAACAAGTGCCACAGCAGTATAGTGTAAAAGTAATAGCCAGTTCCTCCAAGAATTTGCGATTGCAATAATCAATACAAATTCAACCCTTCCCCAGAGTATTTGCGAGAGCTTCAATTTTGAAAATTACTGCAATTTTCCCTCATGAAACTGCCAAATCAACAGAGTGCTTGTAATTTTGGCCAATGATCTCACTTTTTAAAAAAAAAATGGTCAAATCAAACCAACAAACCGGCTGACTTGGTCTTCTTCTACTACAGCAACCATTGACTCAGTGGTGCTTTATAGAGGGAGATGCAGGAGGATTCAGACCACAATGAGTTGGAGTTTTATTCACCCTCCAGGTGGAGTAATAAGAATGAGAATAAGAATAATGAACTGTAGTTTTATTCAGCCTACAGGTGGAAGACTGCCTCACACAAAACAGGCACTATATGAAACTATACAGCTTAATAATCAGGAAACATATTCAACTTGTCAGATTTTATTTGGTGCTTACGATGCTGATATTAAGTTGAAGATTTATCCAAGAACAGTATTTCCGTTTGTTGTAACGTTGAGCCCATGTTTTTTTTCTGCTCAGAAAATAAAAAGAGCACTAAGGTATTTCCAGTAGTTTCTGTAAAATGCGGTAGGCCTATGCTTATTATCACAAGAAGTGACTATATATGACTCTTTCTTAATTGGAGGTAGTTATAAAAATCAAATTTTTTGGTATCTCTTTAGAGCCGCTTTAGTACCATTTTCCTTGATACCTACAATTTTACTACAAAAAAACCCCAGCAAATTTGTTTTTGAAGATTCTCCTCAAAATCAAGCATTTTTTGTGGCAGTAATAATCACAACAAACCCCTGGAGAAACTGATATTTAGCAACCAAATTAGCAAGTTATTTTTTGATGTTTATCAGTAATATTACATTGCAATATTACATAACATTACATCACAGCAATGAGCACTTAGCACCAAAGATGGAGACAAAATAAATAAACAAGGATCTCATGGATAACCATTTTAACTTAATGGGTTTCCAAAAAAAACATTTTCTGTTTGTCATGGCATGTAGCTCTGGAGGTAATGGCAGGAAGCAGCTTGCCTTATGAGATTACTGAAGACACAGACAAAGGAGATTTATGCCTGTGCAGTGTGATACAGGGAGTGCCATTATCCTCCACACAATGCATCAACATTTTCTTTCTATAATTACAAATATGGCCTCTGTGGCACACCGGGGAATAATTAAGGATCTGTTTGAAGGTTTCCTGGTTACTCTCTGTCGGAGACACTGTCAAATCTCCCTGGATGGACCACCACAGCACAGAGCCTTGTGTCTGTTGATCTATCTGACCAGCCAAGCCCGGCTGACCTACTATTAATACTCCTTTCAAAACAAACTAAGCATTTCTCAGAGGCAGGGCTGCTCTTAAGGCAGAAATAATCTCACTGATTGAGTTAAACCTCAATTGGCAGAGCCAAAGGTTTTCTAAATAATGTTAGATTAAAGCCTAATGTCACTTTAGATTAAAGGTGCCAAAGCGGAAGTTAACCAGACTGGTTTACTACTAGCGGCTAGGCGGCAAGCATAATTTTCCATTGACATACAGTAGGGGGGACACGCCTTATATCAACGCAATAGATTGCGTTGAAAATCATCTTGCAGTTACATAAGCAATTACAAGACATACACATTTTTTGAGGGAAAAGGCTTGGGTACAAGATTGTGTACTTATAAGTGCAGTTAAAGAACTACATTTCCCATAAAATGCCCTCTCTTCAGGTGTGTTCCAAAATTATTGTGCCATTTTCTAGTGGGTGACAATGTACATGAGCCAAAGACCATAAATATCGCTAGCTATACATTTTTATGGTGCAATGTTAGCTAATAGGTGATGAAGTGATGTCTTGTTTCATTCCAAAATGCAATCACTTCAACACCGAGTCAAAATTTTAGCTTTGCACGGAGAGTTCCCCACTACGTATTTGGAACATTCCAACCTATGAAGTTGGAACTTGTTTGTATCGAATGGATAATGGGTAGTGTAGTGTATTTCCCATATTTCAGAACGGGAACCATACGGTCCGTAGTTTGCCTATATCAAGCATCTGCAATGTACTAGAATGGACAGCAGGGAACCAGAGCTGGGCGGGTATGACCTCTGCTCCCTATATTATCAAGCCTAGCGCTCTTACTAGTAACTGAAAACATAGTTCGCTATACTACGTTATCTAAGTTAGCTAGTTAGCCTAAGCTCAAACTAGCCATACTAACCGTCCCAGATCATGCATGCTATAGTCATGAATGAATGAAAAAGATTTTATAGATTTTATATTATATTTTTATATTATATTTATATTGTTATTTATTTTGACCAGAGTTGCTTCTTTGCAATTCAACTTTGCTAAATGGCTAACTTTGAAAACTGTGGTTATTTGGCTCCGCCCATTGAGGTTTAACACGAGAAAGATCAATGGATTTTGGGGGTCTAAGAAAAGACCAAACAGCCATTGAGTGAAAGCCATGGAAGAACATTTTGAAAGCTGAGATATTTCAATTCTAAAATACAAAACAGCTCTCAATTGACAGCAGCTTGGCCTTTCTAGTGTTAACTCGACCAATGAGATTATTCCTGCCTCCGGAGCAGCTCTACTTCAGAGAAATGTTTGTAGAGCTAAAATCCCGATCTGCTCACTTCCCTCTGTTGTTATGTATTTGGCCCTGGAAGATAAATTAAGAAACCGCCCTGATATTCAGCAACGGGCCACAGCATGGTGCTCCGTGTGTCGATTATGAGCATTGATATTTCTAACCTCTACATGTCAGCACGAGAGGGAAGAGCTACTCTGCTGGCCGCAAGCCTAATGAGTGCCTTGATGAGTAGGGAGGAGACAGTAGACCAGCGATGTGCTCCACTGTTAATCTATCTATCACAATCTAACTCTATGGCCTGCCACATGATTGTTGCAGCGGGCACCGGGCGTAATGTCTCTCATACAGTCAAAAGCACTCGTATAATCCACGGGAATCAGTATGTGTTCATCAGCAGTAATCAGTAATACCCTCTACACACCACACTTGATGATCCATGCTGATGATGTTTACTGGTGATTCATAACACCCACATCTTAGTCCATGGATGTGCCGTCCCAGGGGGCCACGTTAGCGAGGTGATAACACCCAGCATGTTTGCTGCGGCTGGTGCTGCAGGTGGGCAAAGTTACCAAAGGGCGATCCAGCGGCAAGACATGTTCATAGGGGATGCACCGGTTACCGATTTTAAAATAGCGGGATTGGAAGATTACCAAACTGTTGACGATTGAAATGAAATACGTTTTAACTAAAATGTTTGTTATGGCACAGCGAGCTTAACAGTAAAAATTCAAGGTAGTAATGTCTTTTTAGCAGATTGTTTTTATGGCTGCATAACACTGCAGCCTAATCATGTGGAAATAAATCATAAGTATGATTTGAACTGAAACAGTGATAGGCCGATCGCTGATCACCTATTTAGAATGTCTATCGGCTGATTATCATCTATGCCCGATGAATCCCGCGCATCTCTGCGTGTTTATTCCCCAAGTCAGTGCTGGCAGCAGTCACGTCCTCTGTCTTCTGGCGGGTGCGCTCCAGGCGAGGAAGCAGACAGGAATAGCAAAAGTCCTTCTGCAGCTGTGGTGGAGGTGCTGCTATTGTAAGCTGATGACATTAAACATGTAAGGCAACCTCCAGCATGGCACGTCACACAAAAGGTCAGGGCGTATTTCTTCAGAGATTGGGACGGATAAATAATACGGCATTGTAAAATAAAAAGACTCCATCTAGCGAAGGATGCAGTGAAGTCAGCTTTTGTGAACATATTTACCACTAGCATCCTTTGGAAATAAAAGTTTTAACAATAGTTAGAAATAATTCAAAATATGATAAAAAAATAAGATGCTTGATTCTGAGCTACCGCTGCATAAAAAAAGTGCAATACATTAATGAATTAAATACATAAAATACATGATCGCCAACAATAAAACTGTGATGATAAAATAATTCTATCATTGACCTCATTGTAAGCGTCTGGTTTAAGAGTGTTAGCTAAATACCTAAAATGTAAATGTAAAAATAAGTTTTCTGACATGTGCAATTTGACAAGATCATCTCCAAGCGTCAGATGTGGGTCAAGTCTCATAAAGAATTGAGACCTGATTCTGTAACTTCTACATGCTGAATTATTGAACTGTATCCTCAGCCATTTTGATGCGAATGATAGCAGAACACAAGGAGAACTAGGAGCGTGCAGAAAACATTTTAGTGCTGCACTACTGTTGTGGAATTTGAAAAGAAAGTAGTGCCATTGATCCTGACATGAAGTACACTGTCTCTCAAAGAGGAAAAATAGGACCCGCTTCCTCTAACTTCCATCTTATCCACCCATTGAAGTGCTCCTGAAAGAAATTGTGTTCTTCTTTGCAGTGTGTTATTTCCCCATTGGGTGCACTATTCATTTAGCAATTAGTTTAGGTTGTCACGTCTTGACAACAAACACATCTGCTCATACATGCATATAGACAATATCCTAATTGAGACACTGAATAAGTTAGTTATAAGTGGTTCCTGTGCAGATACAGCCAATCTTCCATTTATTTTTTAAGGCGTTACATGTAGCATTTTACCATCAATAAATCATTACCAAGTTCATTTGAGACATCAGTATAATTTCTGTAAACAAACAAGACCATCACTGAGAAGATTGGCAGCCTCTATCAGCCTCTACGCAGTGTTTTACATTGTGTACTGCCAAGTCAGATTTGACGTGAAAGCTGCTGGATTGCTTTATGGCACAAAACAGGAAGAGGGCGCTGTTCTTCCAAACGGAGCTAAAGCTTTCATAGTTTCTGGCAACGACAGATGGTGGAAGGAGTTAAAGGAAGATGGACAAAAATCACTTCCAACATGTTGATCCTCTTCAGTAAAGACAAAGACGCCAGGGAGGGTGAGTGGGGATGGGGAGTAATGAGTCTTTGGAAATGTAGTCTTTGGAGAAACACTAGCACTCACAATACCACTGGTGTGAGATAGAGGCTACCAATCATCTCCACCATGATCTCATTTGTTTACGGCAATTATACCAAGGCATCACAATTAATTTGACAATGATATATTTATGGTTAAGATGCTGCAAGTAGCACCCATTTGTTCTTTAAGTGGCTTTGCTGTTTTCGAGATTTGGTCATTTCAATTCACTCCTTTGTGAACAAACAGATTATTGCATTCACTATTTTCAAAAAACCTGATCAGTGCATCCATATAATTTCCAGTCCCTTTTAGCTTGCATGACTTTGCAGACAGAGATGAACCGACACAGACAGCACAGACGGGGGGGGGTCTTTGTCCTGGTGTTCGTCAGGTTAAATCCTGTGATCTGTCATTGGTGATGTGTCTAACAAGGCAGCCGGCTGACAGCGGACAGGTAAAAGCAGGATAAAGCAGCATGGCCAGGAGGCTAGCGACTGTCAAATTAATGTCCTCAACTACAGGCCAGTCAATAAACTCTGCCAAGAGCTCCTGATGAAAGATGGATTCCTGCTGCCCTTATCAATCTTCAGCATGAATACAAAATGGCTCTCGTTGCTGTGATGTGACACTGTTGTTCCCTCCCTATGTGATACTGCATCATTCAGTTTGCATTTTATATTTTAAATTTAACAACATTTTTACAGTGGACATTTCATCTAGAATATATATCACGCTAATGTGTCATGGAAATGGTTTCTGTATGTGTGTGTGTGTGTGTGTTCATTGACATTATTATCCTCATTGCAGTGCCATCATTCACTAGTGCTATATACAATGTTGTGCCAATTATTAGATTGTGTATATATCAGTGCAAAATATGTCCTCTCTGTGTGTGTGTGTGTGTGTGTGTGTGTTTGTGTGTGTGACACGTGCATTCCTCTGGCAATGTTCCTGTGTGCATGTTCCCACCATGCCTGTTGAATAATCCAGCACAACACCGGAGTGTGTGTCTGTGTATGTAAAGGATGCTGTCCCTGGGTGCTGTCAGGGAAGTGCAGAGTCAGCTGTAATAGCCAACCAACTCGCTTCTCCCAGCGATGCACACCCCCCCGGGATAAAAGCTGCCATGCTCTCTCTCTATCTGCACTTTAAATGTTCATATAGTGCACAACACCCACATCCAAGCCAATACAAGTACCTTTCACCCATTCCACTGCCATTTCTCTTCTGCAGCTCTCACATCATGCCATGTGTAATTTCCAAGGGTGACAGAAACAAATTACATTTACTCTCACACTGTAATTGAGTAGCTGTTTTTTGTACTTGTACTTTGTCGAGTATTTTTTGAAGTCTTTAATTTTACTTTAACTTGAATACAGCGATGGGCAGTTACACCTTACACAGTAAGACATTACAGTGATATTATTACTTTGCTCAGTAACAAGTGTAACAAATTACTATTTCCAATTCAGTAATAATATTACAGTTGCCAATCAGGGAAATAAATCGTTACAATGTTACTTTTGTTATCACCCCTTTACATCACATTTAAGTTTAATAAACCAATCTCGTCATAATTAAACGGCAAGTTGCACACACACTGCACTAGCTAGCTAGCTAGCTTGGATTACAGATAGATTTGTTTACATTCAGCAGCTGGAAGTATTCCCATTACTGTGATTTCTTCAAGAAGGAAGACAACAAAAATATTCAAATATAACAACAAATTACTTCCCCCAGGGAGCAATTAGTAATGTAAAATTATTACTTTTGAAATGAGTAACAAATAGGCAAGAGGCATATATTACATTTTTGGATTAACAAGCCTAACACTGTTTAAGTATGCTTTAGTAGAGTGTCCAATTCTGGACACCCTTCATCAAATCCAACACACACACACTCATAAAACATAAAATTAAATTTTAGTTTCTCAAATATATGATTTAATATCACATGCCTTTCAGCAGGAAGCGCTTTAAAAATTGTGTTACATCCAGTATGTAACTTTTTAAATTGTATCCATTGCAAAATACAAACTTTGGAGGCCCTCCCTGAGCCCATTGCATCTGAAACTTAACTTACTGTAACATTAAATGCTCAGATTTATCATGGGAGTGGCTTATTTAACATCCATTCAGCTACAGTATTATTGGTGTGTTTACCTCGTTGTTGCTAGCTAGTTTGCGAGCCCTGCTAGCTAGTTGAAAAGCAAATAGCAACAGAAACATTACTGAAGTAGCATAAGTGAATAATGTGGATGGACATTTTCAATTTGTTGAATCACATTTAGAAAAATGACATGGATATCAGAATATTGTCTTTAAAATTCTCAACATACAAAAAAATTACAATACCAAATATTGAACTCTGCTAGTTTTTACTTTTACTCACGTACACACCATTAACTTTGCTTCTACTGAAGTAAAATGTAAGCAAAGTAACAGCACTTCTACTTGAGTCGGATATTTTGATACTCTTTTCACCCATGGTCATTTCACAGCAGTCCCGTCATTTATTTGGACAACTTAGTACAACATCATTTCCTCTATGTCATCAGGTGAGCCTGCCGCAATTAGCGAGCACTTAGCAATTGCAGCGATGCGTGACTTTGGGTGTGAAAGTGTTATTAAAACTGGAAGTTATTTATATTCATGAATGCAGCATTGCTAATAAAGAGAGGTCATTTGGGTCCCCGGTGGCGAAGGCACTCCTAGTATGATGCATCTCTCCTGCAGCAGAAAAGCAGCATCTCTCTAGGCCTATCAGTAAAAAGGTCGCTTGCCCACATGCCATTAACCAAGCCACTTCAATCCTCAATATTGTCTTTCAAGGGCTGCCCTCAATTTCAAAGCCACAGAAAACTGATTATTTTCACTGTGCCAGGCTAGCAGAAAGAGAGAGAGAGAGAGAGTGAGAGACAGAGATGAAGATTCACTTTTCTAGACACTTTCAGGTTTATTACAGCCACTGGCAACAAGGGCTTGTCCAGACAGGCAAAATCTGATTAGATCTCTGAGACTGAGCAGGCACATAAACTACAAAAGGATTACCCAATGTTTTTGGACTAATAAATGGAATTAGCCCCTCCGTTTGAGATTGATACACTTTCCATGGCGAAAATAGAGAAAATAAGCAACATTCCCCAGCAATTAGTAATAATTTTCATTTCTCAAAGGAGATTTGATTATAGCCTCTATCATATTAGATTAAAGGGCTCTAATAAAGTAAACCTCATGTTATTCTGTATTGATATTCAGTAGGTGGATACAGCCACGTCTCCGATACAACCTCCCAGACAAACGGAGTGTGTTGCATTCCAGTTGGTTCCCTGTAACCTCCCATTCAACAGCTGACTTGGACAACTGGTCCTCTAGGAGAAGCCATAAATCATACCAGTCCTGACCACAGCTATCAAAAAACATATCTGGATGGCACTCGATTGCACTTTTAACTTCTTAACTTTTATGGTTTGAGTCCCTTTATAGTGGCAGCAGTAGACTAGAATTTAGAGAAGCAGGGTTTGAGGAGAGTTTGAGTTCCAGGATCGGCTGAGTGAGGAAAATGAATGAATGCAGTGAGGAAGTATGTATATCTCTACTAATCCATGGAGGCCTAGTACTAAATCAGTAGGTTGATCCAAACTCTAAGAGCCCTGATAGTAAATACCTGATCTTCATTTTAATCTAGACTTTGGAATAGCCAGTTGTTTATAAAGTAATAATCCATAACTTTTTCATACAAATACATGTCCCTTTTGCTGCTCTCTATTGCCGATTGATACCATACAACAGTGATTCAAACTATAACCAGTACATGAAAGCTTTTAGATTTGCGGTTTTAGACACCTGTGAACAGGTAGGTCTTTCCTGGGCAAAATCTACAGCTCCACAGCCATCGTATCAGGCTAAACCACAATGTTGTAGGTATCAAGAGTGTCGCTTCCCCCCACTTATTTAAACACTGTAGCTTCATCCTATTTGCCAAAAATGTAATGCTGGTGTCGTTATGGTCACTGGTGGGAGATCTTCTCCACACAGGAAATGACAAATTGAAACTAAACAGCAAAATACAAACGAGCCTCCTAAACAGCAGTGAGTGAGCGCTCTGTCCAGAGAGTGCAGCTTTAATCTAGGAACAGGCAATAGAAATGTGATATGGTACACAATCTGCTAACCTTTGACCTCCCTTGCACCCAGATAAACCTGACCTCTAACCATCTGATTACACCCATTCGTCCAGTGTCGTGGTGCCCCTAAACTACAGCTCACATCAGTCTTTTCCTCAGCAAAGTATTCTCGGCCAGGGATAATGGCCACTAAAACAGCATACAGACGCGATATTGAATGTCTTTAAAGATCTTTGCCAACAGGAGACACGGTCACATCAGTAACTAGGGATTTGTGGATTCAACCTTGAAATAAGGCTTAACTTTATGGATGAACCAAATATAATAATCTGAGAGACAAGCGTAAATTAATTAAATCATGAATCATTTCCCCATTTAGATTCATATCATGTGTCGTCTGGTAAGTGACTCAAGATCACTATATTTCCTTTCATAATCTGAACTTGACCTATTGTATAATTATATCTTGTACCAATGAAGCATTTACGTATTAAATAGTATAAAGTAGTATTTTTATACACTTAAGATTGTTGGCAAAAAATGGCTTGCAATTGTCCTTTTGCTCTCTTGAACAAGCTGGCATTGAGTGGGCAATAAAGGTTCATGAAATGTGTCTTAATATTCAATAGTGATTCAATAGTGATATTCAACAGAGTGATGATTCAAGGTTTTTTTTTACGTATTATCCTTCAATAGTCTTTTATAGTTGTCATGCAAATTTAGTAAGTGACCAAACAGAAAAACTAACAAATTGTAAACTTTTTTTTGGTAAACTTTATTTTTGTAAACTTTTTTTGTCCTCTTGTTCAAGTTTAAAATCAATAAAAAAAATGGTCACAAAAAACCCAAATATTTAAAAATATAATTAAATCATAATTAAATAAGATAAGATGAAATGTTATTGATCCCTGTAGGAGAAATTAGGTCAATATGATTCAGCAGGGACAAAAGAAAAATAGAATAGAAACACAAAAAAACTGATGAATTCTGTTAAGCGCAGCTAGATTTGTTCATATCTCAGCTGTTGTGCTGATACATCACTTACCAGGATAAAGTTGTACTGACTGGATAGGTCATTTATCATTAAAAAGTTAGGACCTAGGGATGAGTTGTGAGAAGAATGCAAAGTTCTTCCTTTTGTCAGTGCAGAGAGAAGCAAAGCAGAGCTACAGGCATTGCACCATTCCCACAGGAGAGAATTTCCAGCTTAACACCTTCAAAGCCAGTTAGAAAAAGGAATAAAATCAATTCCCCTCCTCCTGAATACATTTGGAGAGGAAAGCTCAAATCCATCAAGGAATGAAAGTGGCTGGCATCCCAACACCTGGAGACAAACAAGGAAAACCTATACCACCTTCGTCGAGTCCAAGGCGATTCCAAGACCAGGTCCAGTCAAGTTTGAGCAGGTCCAAAAGGGGGTCGAGACCAAGTCAGGACTGAGACCAGAGTAAATTGAGTCCTATTAAAGACCAAGACCAAAATAATTCAACAGTGTACAT
>OOFE01022197.1:0-15890 GCA_900323365.1 Monocentris japonica | reverse complement strand
AGTGCACAGTGGAAAATTCTATAATTGCTTGGATTTGGAATTACGATGCAGGATTTTTGGAGAATAACTTCACAAACCAGTAAGTTCTGAGATGTGCCTCTTTTTCACACAATCATTTTCAGCATTCCTGTCTATTTGGATAAATACCGTCACACACTTACAATCATTAACCTTCCGAACGAGTTCCGTGCAAATCCATAAGAGTTTGTCCAGCTGACATTTCATGGTGGTTAATGAGCGCCTGGGATAGGGGGGGGGTCAGGTCTATACAGTGCCCATGGCTTTTAACGGGGGAAATATGCAGCCTAACCTTGGTTATACGCTGTGGATGCAGTGCCATGCCGATTTCCATGGACCCAGTGAGCACCGTTCCCAAGTCACCTGATATGTTGCCTGCAGAGTCAATGCAATCCCATTGAGTCAAATGCAACTTGATTACACTTCACACTCGCCAAATTATAATACAGATAGCGTTCCACCTATTAACCGTGGAGCTGCTCAAAATGTGCGCTCGTCCCCGCGGTGTGAGCTGTAAATTGGTATGTCGCATTAAAATTGACACCAGTAATTCTGTGCATTGTGACGTTATTGGGTGCCATATCTTATGAGGCGTTGTGACAGCTATGCAGATGAGCGTATTTCCCCGCACATAGTCAATTTGACACAGTCGCATGGGGAGAGATTGCTTTTTGGTGCGTAATGAATCTACACAAATTAAGAAATTACCTTTTTGAAATAGCGGGTGCACCGAAAATGATTTCACTCTGTTTACTTTGAAAAGGGTATTTAGTCGTTTCTTACACCGCCAGAAGCTTTTTTTGCTCTTGTGTTGTTGTTAGTCGTCATCAGCGCGCTGAATTGCAGGTGACCTTAAGATCAAATAAAATAAGGCTCATGTTGTACCTAGCCCAACGGTTAATTAAGAAACCACTGAGTTGCTTTGCTGCTCAATAAGTGTTACTGGATTGATTCTCACCGCAGGTCATCAGCTGAAGGCGCTGCTATTACATCCGTCCGATATTGCTCCAATAGCTGTTCATCGAGGCCTTTAGCCGTCACCTGCCAGCGAACTGGGCATGAAACACAACTAAGTAACTATGAGCAAGTGTGTGATGTTTTTTCGAAGATCCCACCCGCTCACAGTTTAGCTAAGCTTGGGTAGTTTTTTGGAGAGCGCACTCCTGCGCCGGCTGATTGGGACCCCTAATTAGTGTGCTTTGTTAATGGCAGGTAGTGTCAGGTGTTAACGAGAGGCTGATTGGAGTGTGCGTGTAACGAGAGATGATTGGAATGCCTTGCCGCTCAAAGTTAAACATTCCACAGTAAATACTCCGCAGGGTAGACCGAGAGACAGATAGCAAAGTTGATGGGGATGAGCGAGGGGTGCGGGGCGTGCGGGGCGGGGGGAACTGAATGTAATTGCTACAACGCGAAGGCCCACGGGGTAAGGTCTGCCGGGCTGCCAGGCCCTCCAATCAAACAGCGGAGGGCTGTTGCAGCGAGGTGCTCGAGAAAGGGGTTGATTAAACGATTTCGGGGACCGTGCTCGTAGATTTTCTGAGAGCTTATTGAGATTTGGGAGAACATCCACTTCTTTGCGTCTGGAGGAATCACTTTGGGGGTATTGCAGACCCAAGTGAAAGCCTAACGCAAACATCACAAATAGAAGAGAGGGAGTGAGCTTCCGCGTAATAGATGGAAACCATCGTTTTTTTCCCCCCGAAGAATTCTAAAATATGGGATCTTCATCGCGTATTTGTTAAGACTTTTAAGGTTTTAAACATTTTAAGGGGAGCAAGAAGACAAAGTGGAATGGATGACGATTTTGTTTTGAAACTGGCCAGCAAACATTCATGATATGATGGCCTGCAGCAACGTGAAAACCCGTGTAAATATAGCACTAACATGAAACTTGAGATGACGTCCATAGTCCATTTTGTGCTTGTTTGGCTTGACATCGAACTTGCCCCCCCCCCTTTTTTTTTTTTTTTTGCACATCACTGCCCTTCAAATACTTTTCTTTAGCCAACAATTTCACGAAACAAGAAAAAAAAACCTACATGTAATTTTGGTATCTGGAAGAAGAATGACTATGAAATTTTTCGCAGGTCGACGACGTCACCTTGGAGAAAAGCGAGGCAGATGAAGCGAGCGAACCGTTCATCACCAGGTGCTTAGAGAAAGGCCAAAGGCTCAGTGAAGGAGAATGGGAAGGCGCAGAGCCCCGGTGATATTTTAGCCCTCACACACATCCACCACTGCATGACTGGAGCGGTGTGCTTTTAAATGCACACCGGAGAGCACGGGGCCCTGCCAAATGAGTTCTCAGGAGACCTCCCTGCACCTGCAGTCATTTTTCAACCTTTTTTAATTGGTTCTCCTCAGTCAGCTGACGCCCCGTGTTAAAGCTGTGTTGGCTCCGTGCCGCAACTCAAAGGTCCCCGGTCTTCCCATCAACCTCATTCTGACACAATGCATAGGTTGCCTTTTATTTGAGGGAATCTTTTCTTTCTCTAACCAGCGTCAATTCAAATGAAACCCGGTAAGCATTTGATGGACGTGCAGGAGTTCAAGATCAACCCAAACAAGCAAAACATTTTCACCGAGCCTTTGGCCTTTCCCTAAGCACTTCATCTTCTTTGCTTTTCTCCAAGGTGATGTCATAGTTCTACAAAAGTGTAGTCATTCTTCTTCTAGATAGAAAAATTAGATGTTTTTCTGAAGATACAACTGTCTTTGTTTTATGAAAGCATTTGACAGACAGCGGCATGCAGGAAGTGGCCAAGTTCAACGTCAACATCAAAAGATGTGGCATGGTAAAAAAAAAAAACTGTTTTGAATTGATAACACCAAAATATTTAGGTCCTGATTTCACAAAATGATGCAAAATGACGGGTTTTCAATGTTCCGGTCATCGCATGTCAAAATGCTTGCTGCGAACCCACAAAGCCCAGTAATAACCATGAGAATGAGCAGCAATGATTAAAGCAACGACTCCCACTGTCACATTGACAGTAATGCTATTGCTATGCACCGGTAAAATAGCTAAAGAGCTGACTACCCCTGCTGTAGGAATGAATACGAAACTGCTCTCTATTGCTGTGCTGGCAGCCTGCCTTCCCTCTGAGTCATGAGTATCTGAGGAAGCTGCAGTGCAGTAGACAGGTGGCTAGACAAGCTAGTACGGGGGATGAGGGCGATGTGTGGCTGGTGGCAACGAACAGAGAGGAGTGTGTGTGTGTGCATGTGGGAGAGAGAGATGTATATTTATAAGTGTGTGTGCATGCATGTATGAGCATGTGGTTGAATGAGAGGAGTGTCTGCCGTGCCAAGAGTTCGACAGTGGGTTGAGTGTTGCAAAGTTACCAGGAGGGAAGGTTGGATTTCTTTACTTCTGTAATAGCGGTTACAACTTTTCAGAAGCAATTTCACATGCTAAAAATGGGGGATGGCGGCTCAAATTAAAAATGACATTTATTTCTGCTGGCAGGCCACATTCCCATTTTTTTTCATACCCAGGTAAAAACCGTTCTCAATTAGGGCTCCACAAACACAGCCACTCTCACCTTGCGCATGATGGATGTCCCATGCAACAACTGCACTATTATCGCAGGAGTTTTGACGCGCATTTAGGCATCCTCCTTTGACATTCTGACCGAAAACAATGTGTCCAAAATTGTCTCCGTCAGTTGGAGTCACACAACACACACTGACGGCTATTTCCAGTTTGGGCTGTGAGCAGATGAATGGGGTTGCCTTGAGATTATGACAAGAACATATGATGACCTGGTTTGAAATGTTTTGACAAATGAGGGGGAGAATGAGCCGCAGCGAGGCCATGAAGAAGAAACCAGTGATTGACTGCTGCTACGGCCCAGCTCCCATCCTATGTCTTTACATCTATGTGGCTGATCCAATGTCTTTACGTCTATGTGGCAGGGCTACATTTGCAGGTCTGATATTGTACAGTATTGTTGCTGCTTAGGGCCCTTCATTACGCTGCAACCCTTTATACATTTTCAGAATGCAAATGTTACTGTACGATAATTAAAGGTTATTGCAACATTGACAAGCCCACTCTCCACCAATGACCTTCGACCCTTTAAAGGTGCCCTGTGTATCATTTTTAAGCATCAATATATCATCGTCAAAATAATTGTGTTACCTTGGTATAATTACTGTAAACACTTGAGACTATGATCGAGATGATTGGTAGCCAGTTGCGTTGTTTGTGCCAGCGTTTCTCAAAAATATGACTACATTTCCCATATACCCTGCTGTTTCCTGTCCCCCCTCCACCTCCCTGGAGTCTTTGGCATTACTGAAGAGGATAAACATGTTGAAGATTTTCATCTGTCGTTGCCAGCAAGAAATGCTCTGTTTTGTTTACAGTAATTATACTAATGTCTCAAAATTAATGTAATGATTTACTGATGGTAAAATCATACACATAGCTTTTAAAGTGCCCAATGAGTTAAAGTGTGAAATTGGGAATTAAGCTAGTATTTTTGGCCGGTGATTCCAATACCTTTTAATAGTTTTCTTATCAAAAGATGAATATGAAGAAAAACAAGACTATTTGCTTTTATGGTCCTTGAGGTTCAAGCTTGTTCAATAGTAAAAACATTAGGTGAAATGGTTCAAAACAGTTTTGTTTTATTTCATTTTTTTCCAGACAAACACATTGATTTCTGGACCACAGTAGAGGATGGAAACCTTTCACAAACATCTTTTATTATCATTATTTGAAAATACAAATATAAAATTATACTTTCCACATCTGGGATGTGAGAGACCCCCATCCACTTTAGTTATTTTTTTTATTTTTTTTTTTACAACAGGGCTTGAGCAAGCCATACAAGAAGACCTGAAAGATGCTTTCAGACAGTCAGTCCGTTCAGTCAGCTCTCGTGGTAAAAAGTCTGTTAACATTAAAAAATGGGCAAGTGGTAGGAATGGGCAAGGCAATCAGAAACCCCAAATGAGGCATGAGGGACATACTTCTGCTAGGGCCACGTGAGGAGACAAAAATGACTACACCACTTTTCTTAAACATAAAATCTTATAGTTAGTGTGGACATCCGCCACTGTTGGTAACAATCCGAGAAAAACAATATTGTACCTTACAGTTGTTATGTTTCGATATCCTGCATATTCCAGTACAACCACGTCTGTGTCATGGAAAAACTTTGCTGTGAGTGCAAGACGAACCCTACGACAGTGTCGGCTACTTTAAACATTTCAGCGCTCACATTTTCTAACATGAGTGTTCAGCCTTCACACATAGACATCATGTTCAACATACATATATAATACACTTAAACGTTTTGTCTGTGTACATGTACTCACACCCAGATTGTAGTATGTGTGTGCTGTATTTCAGTGACAGGATGATCGATTGGCCATTGCCTAGCACTTGCCTCAAGATTCAAGTTTAAGTGGATACGGTAGTGCGCTCCCAATATATCCCAACACCTTCCAGGTCGTGTGTGTTTTTCTCTCTTTCTTTTTTTTGCTCTTTTTTTCTTTTCTTTTTATCTAACCAACAATTATCCAATGATGAACTAGTCTAGCAAGATGTGTAACATTCATTAGCTGTAAACTGCTGTCAATGTGAAAGAAAAGTACAGCAACAACAGAGCCATGCTACCTTAAAGTCCAAGCTACGAGATCAAATGGGAAATAAAAAACCTTAAGCAATGAAGGCCTACTGCATAAGAAGATGTGGTACTGGATCAACTACTTGAAAGGGCAAACAGCTCATACTTTAATCAAACGCTGAGCCAGGTCAGAATTTCTGATGGATTGAAACATATGAAGTCATTATCCTCCGTCTGTGGCCATCTGAAAGAGAGTTGTTAGAGTGCCTTATTTTCACGGGGGCTGGAAAAGAAAATCTACTGAAAATTAACTGCATCGGTTGTGGAAGGTTTTGTGCTATTAACATAGTTTAAATACCCAAAGTTGTGTAATAAACCGCCTCGCCATTCTCAATAAAGGCACAGCACTGTAGAATTACTGGATGCAATTTTATTTTATATTTTGCATTTTCCAAAGTCTAAAACGAGTTACACCAGTGCCAGAGGCTAGGTCGATCACTCCTCAACTCATAGAAGAATGAATGATGGGAGTATGTTGCTCAGTAAACAGAGATTGGCACTAACAATGTGTGGGTTAGTGGTGCTATCCAACTCTACTGGTACTGTAAGGTGCAAAGCTGATACTTGTAATATATTTACATTTATTTTTACTATTGAACCACTACAAGTATGGTGCAGTAACCAGTAACCTACAAGTCTACTAATTCCATCTATATTGCCTCGGTTAGCTTAGCACTGTTATTGCAATTGTCTAAGGCTACGTAAGTGTTTTAGTTCCAATTAGACAAGACGGTAGAGCTTTGATGAGTAGGCTGCTGTTTGATAGCAAAGCTGGCATTGATTAAAGTAAGAGCTGGTTCCATGGTTCAAGAGTACAAAAATAACTCACTAAAATTATTAAGTTCAAACTAAAGTACACAAGTACTTAAGTTATCAAGTAAAAAAAAAAAAAAAAAAACAGTATTCAAAAATAGTAGTGCCGTGGGCCACTGGGATATTTTCAAGAGTACAAACATTAAAACTTAGAATTTAGATAAATTATATTTATAATAGTTGCTATCATTACCATTGTTATCATTAATCTGTTAGAACTTTCTAAAAAAATATGTTATTTGTCAGTCATGTAATAAAATCCCTCTCGCGCGTCACTACAACTCGTGTCCCTCCTGACAAATTATAAAGGAAATAAAAGTGTTTTGCATATCTAGCGTTAGCATTTAAGGTAGTATGGCACACCCCTTTTAAAACATTCAAGGGTGGGGATCCAATTAATGCCTTGTTTACAATTCCATCTTACAGCAATTCGTCCGTTAAATGTTTTCAATGAGAGCTTTGGTTCGTTGAAACCACATGAGATAAGCACAAAACACAAAGTCAACAGAAATATACGAGTGAAACCAAAGTCAGCATTTTTTTCCCCATATGGTAATTAATAAGAGAAAGTTCTATCCTTACTGGTCCTAAATCATCTAATGACTAATAGCTATTATTATCTATATTAACTACATAACATCTATCACTAGTTACTAGGAGAAAGAGAGTGAGAGAGACGAAGGGAGTGACAGATTGGAGGAGGATTAACAAATATTGTGTATAGACCACTACACTGGTATCAAAGACAGCACTCCTATACAAGGTCATTTGATTTTCTTTTTTCACACATTACTGAAATACATTGATGATCAACATAAGATTATTGTAGAAGGTGACAGGGAATGGAGAGAGAACTGGATGGATGTACAGTACATAATATTATTATTGTTAGTATTATAGTTATTATTCATATAATCATTGACAACCACAAAAATATTGATACAAATCCTTCTTAGAAATGTAAATCATTCAAGGGAACATACATTTTTCTCTTTTTAATTGATAACATACACATTTCTGTTTTTTGGATTATTTGATTATTACTTTTGAGTCCCCGTTTTAGAAATGATCCAGCATTCAGCTTCACACGCTTTTGTAAAAGTAATTTGTAAAATATCTGTATCAGCACAGAGGAGTAAAACAGGATATATGTTTATCAACTCATAAACCATTTAAAACATTAAGGAAGATTGATTTCTCAATTTTAGCAAATTCCTATTTACATGAAATGATTATAGATAACATTCCTCTCTATTTTCCATTATTTTGCTTGTATGAAAATTTGTGTAATATCGGTGGACAGACCTGTGGTACGCAGGCTATATGGCAACTGTCAAAATTGGAAAACAGTAAATATGTCCCAACATTTTACAAGTACGCTAACCAGCTGGGTTGAAAAAGTTAATTCTAAAAATAACAATCGCTCACATCGCTGAGACCATTTCAAATAGCCAACTAATGTGCAAATAAAATCTGGTCTCAACTATACTGCTAATCACAGTGCAACAACTTGACTTCATAATCCATTCATATTTTCAATCTGTTTCAGCATCAAATAAGTTATCTGGTCATCTTTTATAAGACAAAACACAGGACTGAGGTAATGAGAGACGCTCGTTTTTTTTTTTAACTTCTTACTTCTTGAAAAAAAAAAAAGTCAAAAAAAATATCTGACTTGAAATATATTGCCTTTCGTGTGACACAAATAAGCAGTGAAGAACTAAAGACAATTACAGCATGTCAAACTCAATTACATTACCATCCTTAGGAAATATCTGGAGACGACTCGTCCATCTGTTATCATCCCGAACAGAAAAACTATTAAGTGTGCTTTGGATTTTATCATTTATTTCTTTTGATGCTATTGACCTCCAAAGTCGCAGCGAGAGAGAGAGAGAGAGAGAGAGAACGAGTGAGAGAGTGAGTCTTTCAGTTGTGTGTCGAGAGTATTGATCAGAAGTCATCTCTGAAAGATGTTTGTGTGACAACATCCAGTGTTAATAACCTTGTGTCATCTTTTTGTAGCTGTGCACATCATAGCTCATCATGTAGACAATTATGCTGGTATGACATTAGCCACAAGTAGGAAAAGCCAATGATATTTACAGAGCGAGCCAACAGTGTAGGATCTGTCATGGGATCATCTCATCCTCAGCCGGGAATCTCGTGGCCTTTTGTGCTATGGATGGGACTCAGATGGGACTTGGCGTGTGTTGATGTCCTCCCATCCAGCGTGGTACAGCCTTTTTCCTCATGGACCGTCACAAAAATATGTCTGTCTCTCTCAAAGCCATTATATGCAGTGACTGGAATACTATTTACAGTTATATTTGTCTTTTTTTTTTTAAAATCTGAATTCACATAGTATTAAAAGGAAACTTTTTCTCTTCTTTTTTCTTCTCTAGACAACAAAACATTTATAAAAAAGGACTGTGAAAATATTGTAGTCCTCTTATTGCCAAAAATAGGTACGTATGGTGACGACATTGCAAGAAACAAAGCTACTAAGAGTTATTAGTTTATCTAGTGTTTTGAAATGTGAACCAATGTTGCCTCTATCAGAGCCACATTGGTTCAGATCAGATGTCTTGTATGTGCAAATTGACACCTGACAATCTTTCAATCACCAAGGATAAAAACAAATATCCACAGTGTCTCAAAAGACACAAAAAAAATGATCAAAAAAACAAGTGTGGTGACATATACATTGTTTTTACGTGAGGATTGGAATACACATGAACGTACATTTATAATGATCGGAACTAAACACTTGAAGAAACTCTCATTATTATTCAAAGACCAAGAAGGGAAAACGATAACCCAAGAAAAGCAATTCAAATGAGGATAAAATCATCAAAAAGGAGAATGACAAACAGCAAAACTCTACACAAACATACTGGGCTACAGTCAGATATAGAGGATCTCAATGCCAGGTTGGGATTTATAGTACAGCAGATTGTAGGGTTGTTGTGTCTTTTTTTCTGAGATGATTTTTGACTTTTTTTTTTTCTCTTTTTCTGTCTGTTCATCTGGTGCCACCTCCGCTCTCAGTCACCGTGTGGATGCTGTAGGGATTAGCGCTGGATGGCATCACCTGTACACAGAAGCAGTTTAGAAACTCCGGCCTGCCTTTCCCGGGCCTCCTGAAAATACTCTGCCGGTGGCACAAACACACACACACAGCCAGAAACCAGTCAGCATCAACAATCGCTCCCTTCACCACTGAGTACAGTCGCTGTGTCCCAACACTTGTAGCTGTATGTCTCTTTCTTCCTATATAGATTCCATTAAAGGGTATCTGCAGGTTTCGGAAAGCCAAATTTAAGGCTTTTTAAGACCTTTTAATGCAACACAAACACTTATATGATAGGGCTGAATTATAGTATGAATGAAATACGTATTGTTTTGTTATTAAAAATAAAAACGTTGAATTTAAAGTAATAATCTGCAACATTTTCATATAAATAAATATCAATTTTGCTAATCTCTATCACTGATTGAAATAACACAATAGTGATTCAACCTCTAGCCAGTTCATGAAAGCTTTTACTCTGATAGGTCTTTCTGGTGCGCAGGAAGTGATGTGCTTTACATTTCCAGTTTGTTTTGAATAAACAGAACAACTGGTTAGTTAGCATGAGCAGAGACTAATAAAAAACTGGTACCTACAGAAATACTTCATACTTCATCAACAGAAAAGCCGAGGAAAATGACGTCACAGCAGTAGCCACCAAGTGATTGAACTGATTAAACATAGCTAATACAGTGGACATGCATGTGGGTCAAACTTACTGTAACCAGCTGGAAGTACAAGTAAAGTAATACAACAAAAGGAAATAAAACCAACACTGGTCCCATTCACATCTTTTGGTGAAACTACACATTTGCCTTACTTTCCAACTGTGCCTTGACTGATTATCACTGAATGTAACAAATCTGTCAATACCTGTAAATTTAAGAGTTTTGCAGACTTTTTTATAGGACCCCCAGATACCCTGTTACATCCATTTTTTGGCTGTGAAATTTGAAGTCAGTTTAGACAAGTGATCAGACTTTGAAACGGGCTGCTAAAAGCTTGGGACACAGGGATCCACATGAGCTTGAGCCTCAACTGCCAAAGTTTTTTCATGCCATAATCCTCTTGCTAAAACATTTTGTCGGTTAAACAATTCAATTCCTTTCAATTTCTGCTTCAAGCGGAATCCCCTGCATCGTTAAACCTTTTTATTTGAGGATACCGGAATTTGGATTTATGGCTGAGGTCTATCCTCTGTTGGTCCAAAAGACTGTAAACAAATCGATGAACAAATGGGAATTTGTTTTCAAGCTTTGTGCTGGTAAAGAGGAGTATGGCACAACACACAGAGACTTATATGCAGTAGTAGCGCAAGGCTTCGCAGCAGTTGATAATGTATCATTACATCAACAGTTGCTAATGCCTTGAGGTGTAGTCAGCCAGCTTTAGTATCCGGCATGCAGAGAGACTAGTGTGGCAATCGTCTAGGAGACAAACTTTGCTTAAATGTGTTGCCTTCTCTCATGGCTTCCCTGTGCTTGTTTGAGAAGGTTTTTCCCATGACTATGAATATCGAAGATTGCTATGGTGAAAGGCACAGGACTGGACATAAACTTACAGTTACTCGACATCAGGGATAGGAAACCATGTGCCATGGAAGGCTCTGTGGCACAAGGTTGTCCATCCCTGCTCTACATATAAAGCCTCACAAAAGACAAACTGACATAAAAGCCATAAATTAAGGGAATGAATGCTGAATGGGGATGAATACTACAACCCCTCTCAAGCACCTCTCCCTATGGAGGCTTTCTGGAGGAAATCCATAATAGCTGGCAAATGTCAGAGAAAGCAACAGTAGGAAAGACAAGCAGAGTTTGTGTAAACGCGGTTTCATCGAGCATCTAGCTAAATCTCACATGCACACAAGAGTCAAAAGAAGGTCAAATACTGCAGTTACAATGAGAGAAGGAAGCTTAAGAGGGAATGCACTGTGAGGTTTGTTTAAAATGGATAATAAATTTTTGACAACTTTTCAAAGGGCTCGCCATTGAAATTGCTTTGCATATAATGCATACAATGGTGTTGGCAGAAACCCTGTGGAAAGCTGTGACATGCTTTTGAAGGACAGTATCAACAATAAATACAATAGAAACAGTCAGGGAGAAAATGAAAGGAGAAATCAGACGAGTCAAAGGAAAACAATAGATGTCTGTATGGGTAAAAAGGACTGGGATATCATAAAAATGGCATATAATACCTTAAATGAGATGGCAACCAGCCACCTGTTAGCTTTCAATGGTATCCATTTGTAAAAGCCGTCGCAATCAACGGACCCTAAAAGTGTACAATTAGTACCTGTGTCAGTATGCATTTCTTGGGAAAAGGCAAAAAGGAGCCCATTACGGGTGAGTATATTTTATTCATAGGATGTGCTGCCAGCATGAATGGAAATTCATCTCTCTCATTTCCATGGGTCTGGCTCAATTTAGCAACAGGGACTGCATTTAGATCCCAATTTGGTTCCATAATTTGGATTTTGGCAAAAGGCAGTGGAGAGGTGGGTCTCCACCCTAAGGCCCTGGCAGCATGGATCTGTGTGAAGTCACCACCCATGCAATCAGCCTGCTTGCAACCCAACTGAGTCCAAAACAGGTAAACACATCTGATGACTGTACAGAGATCTTGCTCATCTTAATGACAGAGCATTACCTTTATTTTGAATGTCACTGGGTCAATGCTTTACTTTGGACACTTTGGACAATTTGCCTGAGTTTTAAAGGTTGAAGTTACTCATGATGTTAGCTTTACACTCACAGTTCCAAGATCAACAAGTCCAGTATCTACTTGTCAGGCTTATTACATTCATGCTAACACATAATCAAATCATCCGGAATCATAAGGCATGCAAAACAGTTCAGTAATTATGTAGAGATGAGTGAATGGCATGTAAATGATCCAAATCATGTTACTCTCAACCAGTCTACCCAATAATAAAGCTCAACTGTGAAACTGAACCCTGCAGTGCTGGGTTTCCCCAAAAGCTACATTAGTGCTCAGATTATGTCTTTTCTATTTGAAGTTAATCGATTATTTCAGTGGTTCTTTATGGAAACCCGGCCTGTATGTCTTCACACAGACAAACCTCGTTTGGAACCTGATGTCAACCAAGTCAGCATCTGTTCAAGGTCAAGCAAAAAATCTAAAAAAAAAAGAGTGTATAGTTTTTAATGGTACTCAAATATTCTATTGTAACTACATCAAGGGTGATCAAACAGGTTTTTATACCCGGGCCCTGAAAAAACTAGTATATATTATACCTATTATACCATTACAGAATAATTCTTGTTTTTATCATATATTTTGATGGGCCTTTGGAAATTATATTTGAATGAAAATGTATTCAAACCCATTTGTGAAATCTCACAACCTCTTACAGTGTCCTGCTAAACCTGGAAGCCTGAACAACATAATTCAGTTGTAGGTTATGTCAGCCATACGGAGTAACGGCATGGAATATTTCTATGGATTCTGAATGCCAATGCTACCTATTATGGATCCAATATTTCCGAGCCTACGTTTAATTTTAAAGAGCTTGAAACTGTCTCTCAAACTTGGTGAGGTGACATTTTGATTACAAATGATATTTCATGAATGGCTCCTCTGCGATCACAGAACAGGAGCTACTGTCAAGCCCCTGTTCAGTTCTCTCAACAGCCCGGGAATGTACTGGGGAATTCAGACATGCCCATCAAGGTGTTTGTGGACCAAATAGCAGATGGCTAAACACACAAAAGGTCTTATTCATATTTCTGGTCAACGTACAGTTGGGGTATTTGGACAGAAGATCAAAAGGGGTACAAGATCAAAAGTTGAAACAGGGCTATGGTTATCAGTTCCTGTGGAATCAGCTATGGCTTTGGCTTCCTAGCTTTCATCTGCCTGCCCTATCCCATTCCTGCAAAGGTTCACAAGCAACACAACCGGGACGATGGCATCAGCTGGCCTGGCTTCAAAGGGCATAAAGAAATCTCCTCATAACAGTAGTTTGCAAAAGGTTTATTACAGTCTTTTTGATTGAAATTATGCACTGCGGGGGCTTTCTAGCGATCCCAGCTGGAAAGGTTAGAACTCAAAATATTGACATTCTACAAAGGCAGAAAAATGTCGGGGAAATACTTGTTCTAGGAATGATGGAAAGACCATTTGTATGGGCAATTTTTGACCTTGACCTGCTTGGCACATGAACAGAAGCGACACATCAGAGAGGTGATGACATGTAGTGCAAATTCACAGTTTGTCATAGAGCAGCAGAGAGAGAAGAGGAAGTGTGAAAGAGAGCATGGGGGACAATGTTGGCAAGTGAACACAAAAGGATTACCGAGCCTAACTCAGGGCTCGGGCCTTTTTCTGTAAAAGATATTTCAATGCAATGTGTTTTTGGTGCACTGCTAGAAGATAAGTGTAATTGCTAAAATGCAGGCAGCAGTGAAACAGATTGCAAGTTATGACAAAATTGTTGATTGATTCAAGAGGTGAACAGTCCAAATGATCTCCATTATACCCTCCTATTTTCTACCTCGTATTCTTCTTCACTAACAGTAGTGAAATGGAGAGAACAAGAGGGTAATGGATGAGTTTAAGCAGTGAGGAAGAGTTATTAGAGGATGGTGATGATGGAAAAGAAGATATATACTCACGGCGATGCTGTGGCCGAAGCCGGACCCTGGCTGGGGGCTGGCGGCACTGATGTAGTTGCCCACGCCGGAGTCCTGACTGGGAGTTCCATAGAGGTCAGCTACTGGGCCAGGGCTATTGGCACCAGGGAAGGCTCCGGGCCGGGTTGGGTTGGTTCCTGTTGAGGAAGAGCCAGGGGGGCAGACCTGGGTTAGGTGGAGTGACTACAACAGAACTGGCATGCAGGGATGAAAGCTGAGTATGAGCTGCTAATGCAAGGATGGAGCAATCTGATTCCATGCAATCTTCCATCTTCAGTGATGATTTGGAAAGAAAGTAATGCAATGTGCTAAAGCCCACAATATGCAATTAAATTAAAATAGGATATATTCTACATTATCAGTCTGTGTCTGTCTGTGTCCATGTGTGTTCATGTCTAAATCCCTACATTTGCCTGAAATTGGCTTTTCAATGATTTTGGGGACATTATGGGGTGTATACTATTTGCTGTGGGTGAGGTTAGCAGCCACAGCACAGGGAAGTAATAGCAACAACAATAATTGTGGAAACAGTGTCGCTAAACGTGTGGCAGACAGGACCCGTTCAAAAACACGTTGCTTTTTTTTTTGCAGATTGGCCTGTGGTAGCTTTACAGATGCCACTAACCTTAGCCTCAGGCTAGATGCTGTTTCAAGGGAGACAGCTCATCAAGAGGAGTGACAAGTGCAGGCACGGGAACTTGACCAACTAAAGGGGAGGAGGGTGGGACTAACAATACACTTCCTGCCTCATGGAGAAAAGTTACAATGTATGTACACTGATCAGCCACAACATTAAAACCACTGACAGGTGAAGTGAATAACATCTATTATCTTGCTACAATGGCACCTGTCAAGGGGTGGGATATATTGGGAAGCAAGTGAACAGTCAGTTCTTGAAGTTGATGTGTTGGAAGCAGGAAAAATGGGCAAGCGTAAGGATCTGAGCGACTTTGACAAATTGTGATGGCTAGACGACTGGGTCAGAGCATCTCCAAAACAGCAGGTCTTGTGGGGTGTCCCCGGTATGCAGTGGTTAGTACCTACCAAAAGTGGTCCAAGGAAGGACAACCAGTGAACTGGCGACAGGGTCATGGGCGCCCAAGGCTCACTGATGCGCGTGGGGAGCGAAGGCTAGCCTGTCTGGTCAGATCCCACAGAAGAGCTACTGCAGCACAAATTGCTGAAAAAGTTAATGCTGGCTATGATAAAAAAGTGTCAGAACACACAGTGCATCGCAGCTTGCTGCGTATGGGGCTGCGTAGCCGCAGACCGGTCAGAGTGTCCATGCTGACCCCTGTCCACTGCCAAAAGCGCCTACAATGGGCACGTGAGCGTCAGAACTGGACCATGGAGCAATGGAAGAAGGTGGCCTGGTCTGATGAATCACATTTTCTTTTACATCATGTGGACGGCCGGGTGCGTGTGCGTTGTTTACCTGGGGAAGAGATAGCATCAGGATGCACTATGGGAAGAAGGCAAGCCGGCGGAGGCAGTGTGATGCTCTGGGCAATGTTCTGCTGGGAAACCTTGGGTCCTGGCATTCATGTGGATGTTACTTTTAAACGTACCACCTACCTAACATTGTTGCAGACCAAGTATACCCTTCATGGCAACGGTATTCCCTGATGGCAGTGGCCTCTCTCAGCAGGATAATGCACCCTGCCACACTGCAAAAATTGTTCAGGA
>OOFE01022194.1:0-11422 GCA_900323365.1 Monocentris japonica | reverse complement strand
CTAAATGTGGCAGTGTGGGGAAATAATATATAAATAATATACAACTTAAATGATCCTCCCTACTTACTGTATATTGTGTCATGCATTATGGACCCTCTCAGTGCCCTTTGACCTGTGCCTGTCACTGACTTGTGTGTGTGTGTGTGTGTGTGTGTGTGAACGGTACATATACCTAAATGTACTCAAAAGTGCTGCGTGTGTCCAGGGGAATGTTCAAAAGACAACTAACATACACTCACTGGCCACTTTATTTTGCCTCCACAACAGCCTGAATTCTTCGCGGCATGGATTCAACAAGGTGGCCTCCTGCACACCACTGTTGTAAAGAGCTGTTATTTGAGCATTTGTGGCCTTTCTGTTAGCTCGAACAAGTCTGCCCATTCTCCTCTGACCTCTCTCTAATGTGTTTTCGGGCCACAGAACTGCCGCTCACTGGATGTCTTTTGTGAATGCACCATTCTCTGTAAACTCTAGAGACTTTAGTGGCAAAAATCCCAGGAGGGCAGCTGTTTCTGAGATGCTAGAACCGCCACGTCTGGCACCAACAATCATAACGCGGTCAAAGTCACTTAAATCACGCTTCTTGTGTCTGCATGCTTTATATATTGAGTTGCAGCCACATGATTTGCTGTTTGGAGGAGCAAGCTATTTGCGTTAACGAGCAGGTGTACCTAATAAAGTGGCCAGCGAGTGTAGCTTGTGCACTAAAATTTCATGACTGTGTTTACTCTGTGTGTGTATGTGTGTGTGTGTGGATACAAATATTATCACCTCATAACTGCTTCTCCTTTTCCCATCTCTCCTGTCTTCTGGCTCGCTCCAACTCCTTCTCCATAGACTTTATAGTGTTTGTGGCATCGTTGGCAGTGATCGCAGCGGGCACACAGGGCAACATCTTTGCCACCTCGGCCCTGCGCAGCATGCGCTTCCTGCAGATCCTGCGTATGGTTCGTATGGACCGACGAGGAGGCACCTGGAAGCTGCTGGGCTCGGTGGTTTACGCTCACAGCAAGGTGGGAGCGGGATGCTGTCAAAGATTGCCCTCATCTTACACACACAGTACTCAAACTGTCTCTTTGGTTTTTATTTTTATTATGATTTTAAATTTAAAGACTGCAAACATGGAAAAGTACACGTTGATTGAGATAATGATGCATGGTGGTCAAATGCATTATGGATTACATGAGGAGCAGGAAGGAGGCCGAGAGCTAGAGCGTGTTAAGTCATAGTCATAATGGCTACCACTGGAAACACCCACATATGGAGAAAAGTGTCTACCAATGACCATCCATTACTAGGTTACATTCACTGACCTGAAACACCAAATCCCCCTTTAGCTGCTCTTTTTTTGGCAATTAGTTCTAGGTATTTGTGCTGACTGTAGCACCTGACACCCACTGGTTGGCTATAAAATCATTATTATGATGTTGACATGACAGATGTTGATGAATTGATGCATCAGCTGTGTCCTGATCTAAGCAACGCTTCACAGCCAAGTCAAACTGCAAGCCAAATATGATGATGATGATGATGGGGATTTAGCCAATAATGATGATGGTGTTATGGGACTGATGGCAGGGATTATGATGGTGAAGATGCTGCCGCTCCTGCTCATGATTGCTGATGGCAGTAGTGATTGATATATGATCTCTGTCTCTCTCTCTCTCCCTCCGCATCCCTTCATCCCTCTACTAGGAGCTGATTACAGCCTGGTATATAGGTTTCCTGGTTCTGATCTTTGCCTCCTTCCTGGTCTACCTGGCAGAGAAGGACGTCAACGCAGACTTCGTCACCTATGCAGACTCCCTCTGGTGGGGGACTGTGAGTACTGCACAATTTTTGCTGTTGTAGAGTAATCCTTGTATCACACAAAGCGCTATGTTTGGAAGTGAAGATCCCCAAGAGACTGCAGATCTTTTTATAGAGTCACATATTGTGTGCTGTGCCAATGTGGGCCCTTTGTTGTTATTTGCACAGCACTGCACTCCACATTTTGCTAGACTTCTTACATTGTGTGTGTGTGTGTGTGTGTGCGGCTGTGTGTGTTTATCCCTGTCTGTTAACACAACCAGATTACCCTGACCACTATTGGCTACGGTGATAAGACTCCTCGTACCTGGCAAGGGCGGCTCCTAGCAGCCGGCTTTGCTCTCCTGGGAGTTTCCTTCTTTGCCCTGCCTGCCGTAAGTTTCTCCTATTCGCTCACACCCCTGACACTTGCCCCCCCTCAGCCAATCAGAGGTGGTCTGGTGCCTTTGGTATGACCTCTGACCCCTCCTCCCTCCCTCAGGGCATTCTGGGGTCAGGCTTTGCCCTGAAGGTTCAAGAGCAGCACAGGCAGAAACACTTTGAGAAGAGGAGGACGCCAGCCGCCAACCTGATACAGGTGATGAGAGGGAGAGAAAGAGAGAGAGAGAGAGAGAGAGAGAAATTTAGGATGTCTTGTATTATGGGGTTTAATAAATTCACACTCAACAGGATAGTTAGGAAGAGTGTTAACTTTCAATTTGTGTGTGTCTGTCTGTGTTGTGTACGTGTGTGTGCATATGTGTCTTTCTCTAGGCTGCATGGCGTCTCTACTCTACAGATGCCAAGCACTCCTATCTAACAGCTACGTGGTACTTCTATGACAGCATGTTGCCTTCCTTCAGGTAAGTGCTCCCATCAGACCCTGGTGCTCTGGGTTTGGCATTGAGTCAACTTGTGGATTCAATGAGTACATGACGTTTGGGTTGTGATTACATAAACCACCTTGTTTGGAGCATTGTAATAGTGGTTTGTCTGCAGTACTTAGTGAGACATTGTTTTGTACATTGCGCCCACCCATACATGCATATATGGGCAATTCTACAGAAGTTTTCCGATTTTGAACAGAAAATGAGATAATGCTAAGTTAAATATTTTAAAAAATCACAGTTTAAATACCACTTTATATTGGAAGGTGGCCGTCTCCACCTCAAAGTCTTAAATTTATGTTGATCAAAACAATACCAAAAACATTTTTGCTGATTTTTGAACTCAAATATTTCAATATAATATCTTAATATCTTTCAAATAAAAGAAAAATGATCTTCTATTTTCTATCGTTCTGTGTTCTATCGTAACAGTGTGGTCACCACTGTTACATCTGATATTTTTTTAGAAATTGAATAAGCTCTGTAGTCAGTTAAGTAGGCATACATGTGCTTCAATACGTCAGGTAATATGAAACTGATGTAATCATTTTTAAAATATGGTAGTTTTGATTTATCTCGATAAATAAAATTTTAAATTTGATTAAAAATGACTATAACTTGCAAATAATCTAGATACATAAAATAAGTGCATTACAATGGGAAAATTCATTGTAAAAAAATCAAGAGGATTTTTACTCAGCTTTTCTTTCTGTTACGGTAATGACACATTTTTGAAAAGGAGAGAAATTCTGAAAATATGTAAAAGTTTGTGACTGTACCTTTAGTAGATTGGTGTATCTTAGACTTGGACTGATGTATATATGCTTTAGAATTAGGGAAACCAGAATTTGAAGATTTTTAAACCCCCCAATTTGAACTTTTTCTGTAGAATCATCCATATACACAGATACAAAAGCACAGATCCACTGCAGCTGCTCCTATTAGTATCCTGATCAGTGGTGCCGTTAGTGTAATGGCTGTGGGGTTCCTCTCTAAGCTACCTGATCAAGAGGCCGCTGTGAAATGAACGTTTTTTTTTTCATTTCCCGTTATATTCGGGCCCAGCCCTACAAAATGCTAAGGCCACCACTATTTATCTTGTGATTTCATTCATTTTGTTCTTCCCGGTGGTTTCTTATATTGTGCATTTATGTATTAATTTGACTAATTTTGTTGACTTAAAAGGAGGGGATTGAGAGAAATGCAAGTAGAAACATACATCTGTCTTTACTTTGCATTTTCCATCATATATCAAATGTTTCTCATTGCCATATCTTAAACTTGGTTTTTCACACGTCATGTCGATCTTATTTCCCTCAAGTGTTCCCCTTCTTTTAAAAGTTTGTATCATTAACTTGGCCTCCTTTTTATGAGTTTTTCATCATTTGTTTTTTTTTTTCCATTTGTCATGTGCTTTTTTTTATTTTGCACGTGGGTGTCAGAGAACTGACACTACTGTTCAGTCATCTCCAGCGACAGCGTAGTGCCAAGAAGGTTCTCCACAACTCCTACCACACGCTGCTGTCTGGGCTGCGGCCCTACAGCTCCCCCTATCTGTCGGGGGACAGGTACGCACCACCGCCACCTCTCACATGTACAGTACATCCACATGGGTGGCCAAAATTCTGTGCACCCTCACGCTCATACACAGATACTGAAACATAATCAGAACAGTAATACAGCACACCGCAGATAAAAGGGTCTCACTGAACAACAGATGTGCTGCATTCAACAGGTATACAAATAAAAAATAAACACAAGGCCGACTCCCTGGTCTTTGTGTCCAGCATGGATGTGTTGTGTATCTAACCAACTGTCACTAAATGCCGAAATGCTTTCCTGCTTCTCTGTCTGCATCTTTGTCTGCCTTGCTCATCCTCACGCCATCTCCACTGCCTCCCATTCACTCACTTGCTTCCTCTCCCTCTCTCTCTCCTCTCTATCTCTCTCTGTGGTTTCCATCATCTCTTTTCCATGCCATCCATCCGTCCTCCCATCTGTTCTCAGGAAGGCAGAAGTCCCATGCAGGTTTGTTGTTCAAGCCATGCGCTTAGTGTCTCAAGAGTATTCAGTATGAGGCTGTATTTGCTACTTTAGATTCACTAACCTTCACAACATACAACTTAACCAAGAGCTTGCTCCCAAGGAACTATAGGGTTTAATGTGTGAGTGGTGTGATGCATGCATTAGATGAGAGAACCACGTTAGCTTACCTGAATAACAAAAGTTTTGCTGGCAGAAATGTCTGGTTTGAGGAGCTGCTCTCATGCTGCGAAGATTAATGGGTGACTTGATGAATATACTCAGGTGAAGCACTACACCCCTTGCATGGTCCCTCCCTACCAAGTGGCCCAACCCCTACTCCTCACTCCTCAACGTCTCCATAATCCAAAATTGCCTCTCAGAATATATTTCCCAGCTTTAGCTAAGGAGACAAGATCAGGAAAGGAAAGGGCTATTTGGAGTATTGAGATGTCACACTTGACCACTCCTCCAACCTCACCTTCTTGGATTCATTTTCCGCCTTTATTTTGCCACCTTTTATTTTCGCGGGTTCACTATGCACCCAGGTTGCGTCCCAGAACTTTTCCTCCTTCACCCCCCCCCCCTTCTCCCACTCGTCTCCTCCCCTCACCCTGTCCCTCTGCCTTGTGTGTCTCCCCAGTCAACTCCTCTCTAAAAAGCGGGGTCTCTTCCGGATTCACGCTGGCCGCAAGCAGAGGTATCCACGGCAACAAGCCTGTGCACGGGGCACGCTAGAACATCACCACCAATAACTACCACTACTACCCCTCCTCCAGCACACACATCCTTCTCACCTTGCCTGACAAACTCCCAAGTCTTTTGGACCAGTGTAGTGGCGTACTAAATGTTTTGAGTTCTTGTGACTGCATCAAACCACTTTGACCAAATGAAGAGGGTTTGTAGCGGCAGATGCCATGATGTGCATTTTAAGAGAAAAAGGTGCATCAACCATAGCCTGTACATACCAATAAAATTCTTGGACTGGAACAAGCACTCTACCCTGGTCCATAAACGCTTGAGTGAACCATTTACTAAAGAAGAGAATGAAGAGATGTTGTGCTGTTTTACTGAGAGGACAGTTTCTCCAGCCTGGCCTTCTTACTGTGACCACTGGAGAAACTAGGGCTGATTTTGCTTGCCTTGGTTTGAAGGTCATGATAAACCATGTGTTGAAAATGGTTTACAAATGTGATCAAATACATGTGCTTTTCTGTCTAATTTCATCACAAACATTTAAATGTCTGTGATGAAACTGTCCGAAAAGTCAGCCACAACATTCCACAAAAAGGAACATTGAAGTCCAACAAATTGTCCCGCTTTTGGCATTATTTCATGTCATCAGCTCAATTGTTTTTTTATGGTCTTTTTTTGGAGAGAGGGTTTAAATGATTCAGTGTACATTCCTATTTCAGATTTTCAGATTTTTCTCTTCCAGTGTCGGCACCAAATCATGATGCTTGTGCTATAAAGGTTTCTAATTGCTAAAGTGTTTCTGTTCATATTCTTTGCATGCAATGTTCTGTCCACGTCTTTGAACGATTCAGCTCCATTTATGAACCTAAATGCATCCAAATCATTTATTTCCTTTTCCAGTAGCATGCAACAGTCTAGCACTCTATCTTCCCATTTCCTTCAAAGTGTACCTGAGCATTTCAGCTTGCTCGTATGAAATGCTATTTCCACTAACGCCCCTCAACTGTTTAAATTTTAATTTAAATGGCCAGCTAGCACACACACAACAAAGAGTATATATCATCGTAAAAATGTGGGAGTGAACAGCGAGGCTCCCGTTGCTCTGTGGCGCATGGTGTTTGACCAGAGTTATGGATCCGTGACAGTGTGTAACATGTAAGTGGCCACAGAGAGGGGATGGTCTCATGGGGTCACTATAACACCAGACCACTGAACAGCCTCTCTGTTGTAAATAGATGACCTCACGTTGTAGCTTGCCTTGTGGTGAGTGGTATAGGCTACCTAATGGGAGCCCTTTTGTATGGGTGTCTTTTGAAGCCAACATTTTGATGCTTATTCACCCCACTAAAGGAATTAAAGAAGCGTGTCTTTATTCTGGTGGTAGGTGGAATATTTTCTGCCATCCCAGCACTGCTGTAAGTCTTGAATCAGGTTTCCGTCTGATTTTGCTGAATCAGGTGCTATGATAGGCACATAAAATAAGCAAATCCTCAGGGCAGAATCAGTTTTTAGCAGTATTGAGTGGTCCCTGTGGTCAGTGATAAGTTAGCTAGTCTGTCCCTCATTTAGACAGATGTAAATGTCTGTTTTTCTCCCTCGGTTACTGTTTTTGTTGTTTGTGGATCAGTGTCTTTGATTCTCAATGAAACTCAGTGGCCAGATGTTGTGTGTTATTGTCCCCTCACTAACATACTCTTTTCTAACAAGCTCAGGTGTCCCCTCTGCTGCTAGGATAATACAGCATAGTTTTCCATTGTGATCAATGGCATGGACATTATGGTCAATGAGGAAAAACACACTGCCCGTCAGGATCCCAAAAGAATATTCTGCTGATATTAGTTTTAGACTATTTTGTCTTCACTGCCAGCAGTAAAATGGGGTTCCGGGACCGTATCAGGATGAACAACTCCCGTTCGTCACAAGCCATCCGGAGCAAGGCGTCCCCGCTGCCCCCGGGGTCCAATGTCCGACACTCTCCCAGCCAGGAGAACGTCCCGGAGGCCACCAGCCCGGGGAAGGTGCAGAAGAGCTGGAGCTTCAATGACCGCACACGCTTCCGCACCTCCCTTCGCCTCAAACCACGCCCTCCTGCTGATGGTGGGTAGCAGTAATAGAGACACACACACACACACACACGCACACACACGCACACTCATTTCTGCGTTTGAGTATAATAATGTCTCTTCATGCCTTTGCTCTCCCTGGGCCCAGTGGAAGGGGTAGGGGAGGACAGTGTGGAAGACAAACCATATTGTGACGTGACCATGGAGGAGGTAATCCCAGCAGTGAAGACGCTCATACGGGCTGTCAGGTGAGTTCTTCACTTCCCAGATGCAACTTTTAAAAAACCTGTGGCCAAGCACTTTGCGTGGTGAAAGCTGGTGTTTCATATCTACAGCGCCGGCTCTCTATCTCTCAGAGCTTATGCGTAGGGAAGTGTGTCCAACCCCAAGGCCCTGGAGGGCAGCCCTGTCCTGGTTTCACTGGGAAAACTCATGTCACGCAGGCCACAGCCTGGCCCCAACCTGAAGCTGCTCTGCTGCTGCTTGTCGATAGAATGAGGTCACTTTTGTCAGGGAAACAACAGATGCCCCGCACGCATGAGTAAATACCCGTGCGTGTGCATCTGCAACATAGGCACTTCCTATGTTGCAGATTCACATCCTACATTAAGTGATCACAGTTAGATGAACATGCTGCTCCTCTGTTTAGGCGCTGGCGTGTGCAGTTTCAGCTGACTGAGTAGAAATGTCCACTTAGGAGAGGTAACTGAGTCCTCCCGCAGGCGGGGTTAGTTCCCTGTTGTGACCTTGTCGCTCAGCAAGCCCAGCTCATTCAGGCAGGTCATGTGTAAGGTAGCGTGATAGGGTGGCCTATTGGAGAGTGTACACACACACACACACACGCACACACACTGTACAGACAGAGGATCACAGTACAGTATGACAGTACGGAGACAAACGATATTGTTCAGTTTAGACAAGGACAATTGATTCATTCATATGGTAAAAATCATTGTGTCATCTCTTCCTGTCTTTTGTGAATTACAAGCTTTGATGTAACACTAATTGCCAATTATCAGGCAGTGGAAATGACTTGTGTGTTGTTACACGATGTGGCGTTCTTTAGCGTACAGACAATAGCAAGTGTAAACTAGGTAGCTTCACTCGTAATTAAAGGATTGTGTGTGTGTGTGTGTGTGTGTGTGTGTGCGCGTGCGCATGTGTGTGAGAAATGCTGAGTTGGCAAACCTATACACTAATTAATGTCTAAATGTATGTCGTGCCAAAAACCCTCAGGGCTTCACTATGTGCTTAACTGTGTAAATATCCCGTAGGGCTACCAATAATGTCTTGTATGCACACATGCTGACACGCATGTACGCAGACACGCACAGACACGCACGGACGCACACATGCACACACGCACACACACACACACACACACACACGCGCAGTAACGGGGCTGAGTTTTTCACTGATGGTGGCAGAAAAAACTACAATTGCCAGCAAACATCTGGTACTGGGGCCATGCTGGTCTCCCAGGGGGTTTGGTGTGAGCGGATTATAGTGACTCTCTTCCTGGTCCCCTGTGTCAGCGCTATACACTCACAGCATTTCTCACAGTAGCGTGACGCTGTTTGTGTGGCTCCATATGCGCTCTGTGTAAAGCTCATGTATGAAGTGAATATGTGCGTAGTTGAATTGCATGCGGGGCAACATTAGGGATGCTGTGATGAAACTGGCCACTCAGAACAGTCCCAAGCCCTTTCAACCCGTTTTAACACATTAATGTTACAGCAGCTTCAGTGATGCCGTGCAGAGCCTTGCTCTTTTCCGACTGGAGGATTCAGATGCAGTTATTATTTGCAGCAGTGCTTGTTTAGAGTAGGTTTTGGTCCTTGTGCAGGAGCACTAGTAAATATTGGGCCTACACCTATATACTTTTTTTGTGTTTTGAATTTGTGCTATATTCTAAATTATTATGCTCTTGAAATGGTGTAAATGTCTTGCTATGTTGGCTCACTATTGTTAAATTAATATAGTGATATTGAAACATTTTTTCATCTGTGTCTTGTTTGCAATGGATTGATAAATGTATCACTGTCACTGTTAGCAAAGCAAGTCAGCTGTCTGAATCTGGTGGCGTGTTGTGATTAGTTGAAGAAAACTGGTTTTACACTGAACACTGGTTAAACTGAAGTTTGGTTAGCAGGTAGATATTTTCTGGTCTAGGGATGCAGTTGATACATTATCGTTTGATACCTTTATTCCACTGATATGGTATTATATGATCTCTCCTCGGGTTTGCATTTGACTCAGCAGATAGTTCTGACCTCAGCTGCTCTGTGCTGCAGACAATAGACAAGAGGGACTTCCTATAGATAGTGCAGGTGTGTAAACAGCAGGTGCTTCACTATGTAGGTGCTAATACACTCACACACACACACACACACACACACATCATGCGCACGCACATGCACACACACGCAGAGTCTTACCGAGGTTCAAGATTGATGTCTTTAAAACACAGGTAGGTTTTTGCACCGGGGCTTAGTGCTGAGACTTCACTTTAGAGAGACACATGTGGTTTATCAGTGCCTGGCTGCCTGCCTGAACAAATGTGTGGAGTGTACTGTTTATGTATGGAGGGATGGCTAGAGGGAGGAAGAGGAGGAGGACGAGGAGGAGTGGAAAAACAGATCTTTCTGTACTGAGGCACTCCCCATAAACTGCACAAAACACAACATGTCTGCAGTTCTGAAGCTCCTACATTATTAAACACAGACTTAGGACATTTTTACCACTTGAAAACCGTTGATGTTTAGTCATCATATTTTGAGGATTTTCAGACAATGTAAGTTGTGATGTCTTGAGTCATATAATTACACAGCTAAGAATAACTGAATGTATATAGCTTTTGTATACACTTTTTTTCACTTAGCAGAAGTCATATTTGGTGAATAATCAGTCCCTGCAATGGCACACCCTACATGGCCCACCAAGGATATGTGTCAGCATAACAGTCATTTATGAGTCACATAGATAGAACCATGCCATAGGAGACCATCAGGAACAATGGTGAGGGAATCCAAGTTTGCTGAATTGCAGAAATATTTGAACTAGCTATCCAAGCATTTTGGGGCACAGATGACACCTCCTGTCCCTCCAATCATTGCCATGCTGTGTTTTTACATCTCAACTTTCTAAGAGTAGAGATAATGTCTTTCAGTGAGCTGTGCCAGCTCTACTGTACCACTGCCAGTAAGTGATCTACTATAGCTGGAAGCTTTTTTTTTTTTTCGATGGGGCACTCTCAAACCTGACCATGTATTATGAAAGCCATTCCACCTACCAAGAAAGAAAGTCAGCATTTTGAAGAAACCCTTGGAGGATCCAAATCAAAAGTCTCCTTCCCTCTCTCGTTTCCCCAAACCCTTTATTTTACGCACACCTCAGACCCACCCTGGCAAAAAGAAATCTGCATCTACCTGCAAAATAATAAAAGACCACCTGCAAAAATACCCCAAACGCAGGAGTCATCAAGAAACAGAGTGCTGCGTGAGGGGGAAGAGTGTTGACGGCTGCTATGGCTTCAGCTGTGGACCACCACTTCTCCTCCTCTCGTTCTCCAGTCCCCACCTCTTCTCCTCTGTTTCCCACACCTTCTCTTCTGCGTTTCTGCATGTGTTCTTCTAAGGTCGCAGCACTGGTCACTACGGTATATGGCTCTGGTATATGCAAGCTCTGCAGACCTCAACAAAGGTTAAAGTCGTTATTTCAGGATTTGACCCCTGTCAGAAGTTCAGATTTCACCTGATCCAGCTTAATGTGGTCTGTGTGTGTGTGTGTGTGTGTGTGTCTGTGTGCATGTTTGAGATTGTGTTTGTGTAGGTACACACGTATGCATTTGTTGCTGTATATTATGTGTTTTTGTATGTTTTTGTGCATCTGTGTATGGTTGTGTATGCATGTATGTGTGTTTTCTTAGAGCATCTCTGATTTTCCGCTCTCCAGACCTTTGATGCG
>OOFE01022193.1:0-16272 GCA_900323365.1 Monocentris japonica | reverse complement strand
TCGTTGAGTCGCCGCCGCTTTTTCCGCCGCTGACCAGCACTGGGCCGTGGCGGGCGGCCATTCTCCTTGCCCTCGTCCCCTTGGAGAATGGTGGACATATCCTTTCCTCTGAGGCCTGTGATGTTGGCCATGTCTTTACCGCGACCAGCTCCTGTTGAGGACAAACAATGAGCGGAGATGTAGAACAGAGTAAGAATTCATTTTAAATCAGAGAGTAATGCAACGTTCATTAGATTCATGTCCTCCTACCTCCACCCTCTGCTTCTTTGATGTCCTCTTCAATAGCTTCCTCGATTGCTTCATCAAATTCATCAAATCTGTAAAAATAGCATTAACATAGATTAGCATCCACATGGAAGGGTGGTCAGAACATCTGTGCTTTTTAAATCCCATATTACTGCATCAGAAAATCGTTAAATAGCATCTCTCTCCGTGCAGACCTGTAGCTAATATTTTTCTTTGTCCTCGTAGATCTCCGACCCCAGCTCCTGCTTCGCTTCACTTCTTTCTTTTCTTTTATTACTGGCACCTCCTTTTCTTCCTCTACCTCTACCTGTAAGAAATAATAATAATATTAAGAAGAAATTATCATGACAAACCCAAGATAAATGAATTTGTTGCTGCCCACCTTCATGAATGCACAACCACAACATACTTACTGAAGGCGCGATGATGTTTTCAACGCTGATTCCAACATAAACTAGACGCTCTTTCCTGGAGGAGATGATAAACATTGAGGCAACTCGCTATCATTCAAAAATACAACTATAAAGTCATGCAATTTCACGTTGGTGTGCATGTTTTTTTTCAGCAACAGTGCACATTCAAAAGGTCTCACCTTCTTTCAGCCCGTTCTTTCTTTTTCAATGCAGCGTCAAGGTTTTGGAGCTGCTCTTCCAATTTGTCGCAGAGCTGCTTCTACAAAGGGGTTCACAAGAGGACAGGCATTCACGAAAAGCATCAGGTCATCGGCATAGTCTGGTCAGTTTCATATTTAATTTTCTATTTCATGCCTCGAGGTACGCGGTCCTCTGGCTGTTACATACATGTTGACAGGGCGGGCAGAACCACTCCCCGTCAGGGATGATCATGAGAGGAGGCCTCAGGCAGGCGGTGTGGTAGCCACTATCGCACGAATCACACAGTAAGATCTAGGAAGGAGATGTTGAAGGATGTTATCGCTGGTGCTCGACGGTAGTGGTAAGTTACGGCATGCAATTTACAGGGAACTGAAGTATTTGGACAGAAACACTTATTTGGCTCCATACTCATAATTATGGGAAAGGGGGTGGCCTCTAAGGATAAAGTACATACTAAAAATGCCTAAATGGGGAACTGTGATTCAATAGAGCTGTAATGCAACTGTGTTTTAGTAAAACCACAAAGCTCAGTCTGTATTTAGTAGTATGTTACTGTCCAAATACTTTCAGTGAACTTTCAGTGAACTTTTAGTTCACTGTGTATCACAACGTCAGTGTGATTCATATTAATAATTTAATCATGACTCTTCTCATTCAAATCAATATAACACACAGGCTAATATGATAAGATGTTAATGGGGATCTTGTGGGGATCTACCAGCTCAGGGTGATTGGGGAGGCCGCAATGTTTGCAGGGGTCGTCGTTTGGAGGTAGGTCGTCGTCCGAGGAGGTCGAAGAGTCAGAGCTCCGTCTTTCTCTGTTCCGGTTCCTCCTCTTCCTGCTTCTCTCAACCTTGTAGTCTTCATCGCTGTCGTCTTCTTCCTCGCTCTCCTCTTCGCTGGACTCGTCCTCACTGTTATCATCATCGTCTTCAGAGCCTTTCTTTTTGCGGCGTGTTCGCGTACTGGACCACCGGATCTTCCGTCGCTTTCTCCCCTGAAACAAGAGTGGCATGTTGACTTCCAGTAGAGGAAACTGGTGAACAGAAAGTGCTTTTTACATATACACTTTACTGCCTCCTAGTAGTCTACTATTACTATCGCCTTGATAGATGCTTTGAAGAGGGTGTAAATACTGGCACCTACTGAGAGCCCTTACCTTAGATTTAGGCTGGCCCTCCTGATCCACCTTTTTCTCTCTTGGTTTCTTTTGAACAGCTTTCACTTGTTCTTCCTCCTCATCCTCCTCTTCTTTCTCACCCTTGTTGTCCTCACACTTCTCAACTGGTGGCACAGCCTGCAATTTCTCCAGCCTCCTGTCCTGGATCTCCACTGCCTTTGGAGTTGGTCGAGAGATCCTGGGCGACCTTCGAAGGGATCTCCCTGTATTCGTGTCTGACTCTGAATCTCCTTGTCTCTCCTCTCTATGAAGCTCAGCTATCCTTCGGAGGGATGGGGCCTTGGTTTTCAGATGGACACCGTCTTCCTGAACTTCAGATGGAGCATCGGCACCAGAAGCCTCCTTCTCTTTCTTTGCAGAATCCCCTTCTTCACTCTTGCCTTTACTCTCCTCGTCCATAGGCTCATCGCCATCTGGTCCTTCTCTCACCTTTGGATGGCCTGGTTTCTCTGTTTCGGTTTCACCATCTTTATGAGCACGTTTGGCCTCCTTTGCTTCGTCTGTTTTAGAGTGTTCATCTGTTGCGATATCCCCTTTACTTTCTTTGTCTTGACATTGCGGTTTCTCACTTTCATTCTTGAGACTCCCTTTGTCTGTGTCCTTTTCACTTATCTTGCTTGTGTCCTTTTTGGGTCTCTCTGGTTTTTTAGCTGTTTCTTCTGGGACACTATTCTTCTCAACAGGACTGGATGGTTTATCTTTCTCTTCAGATGCTTCCTCCATCTTCTTCTGTGCAGCCATTTTCGTTTTGATTTTGTCAACCTCTTGTGGCTTTGTCTGATCGTCTTTAACGGCCACCACCTCTGCCTCGATAGCCTTGGGCGTACAGTTGCTCATTTTAGCAACATCATTTACCTTATTGTCTTCACAGTTGACAGTTTTCTCTTGGTCTTCCCTAAAGACAGGCTTTTCCTTCTCTTCAGTGTTGACAGTCTCAGAGGCTACATCTGTTGCCACAGTTTTAATAACAGACGCCTCCACCGTCTCTTTAGTGTTGGGTGTTTTTTCTGAAAGTTCATGGACTAATGGTTTATCTGCCTTTTTTATGACTGAAGAATTTTGTGTGTCTTCAGGGGTGTCGAGCCTCTCTGTATCATTACTGTGTTTTAGTATCTCTGCCTTTTTAATGACGGATGGTGATACAATCTTTCCAGAATCATCAGCCATCTCTGCGGGATCTCGGTCTGAGGACGGTGTCTCTGTTTTTTTAATGACTCCTGGCGTCTCCTGGAGTATAGAGCATGTAGAGTATGGTTTCTCTGCAACAGGCTCTGGAGTGCCCATTTCTTTTGCATTGACGGTTTCTGTGTGTTTAGGTTCCGCTACATTTTCTGTGATTTCTGACATGTTTGGTTTTCCAGTCTTATTCGACTCTGATGTGTCCATGTCTTTAGTGGCCGTTTCTTTCGCTGATTTTTCAGAATCATCTGACTTAACCTCTTTGGAACCAATTTCATGATTTGAATCTAGGTTCTCTGACTCATCAGATGATTTATTAGTTTCTTTTAATGTGGATGTCTTGTCTCCCGTATGAGCCTCTTTTGTGTCTATCGTTTTGGATTTGTTCATCTTTCCATGCTCTTCATGATCAGATGACTTCACAAGTGCATCATTTACATCTTTAGATAAAGTTGGTGACTCTGTTATAAGAGGTGAGGGAGACTTTTGAAATTGGACAGCTGCTTCTCTTCCCTCTGGTACTGTAGTGCTTTCCTTTTCTACCTTCACGTCTAGGACTTTTTTCTCCAAGTCTGCTTGTGACATAACCACCTCCACAGACTCCACAGACACCTCCTTTCCTCTGGCGTCTGCAGCTTTATTTTCACCTGAAATTATTTTAGTTGGCTGCTCTTTGCCATCGGCAGAGTTCCTCTGTATCTCAGTCTGTTCATTTGCCTCGCACACAGGACTATGGGAAACTTTGTCTGTTGCATGCTGGGCATCACCGTTAACGTGATCATTCACACATTGCTCTTTCTTTGTCTCTGCAGACATCTCGTTGACTTTAGGAGGTTCCTTGACCCGAGAAACAGATGGATTTTGCACAATAATGTTGCCACCACTACTTTTGTCCTCACTAAGTTTCATTCCTCTTTTTTTCAAGGGAATTTTGGCCTGCTGGTCATTTTTCATCGCCCTTTGGAGTTCCTCTGCAGTGTTTCTCTTGGCCTCCTGTCCTTGTTCTGCCTTCACTGATACACATGATTTTTCAGAGATGTGTGCTGGTTCACTAGTTGCGTTGCTTGATTTAGTGTCCAACACCTCCATTGGCTCCTCTTTGATAGTTTGGACAATCGTAATGACACCATCATCCACAAGAAGCTTTTCTGAATGGAGGGAAGCTTCCGATTCAACTTTGCCGTCTTTGACGCCATTCAGTGGTGATTTGGCCTCAATAGTATCTGATTTTAGGTTGTCTTTCTGGGCTAATTTTTCGTTGCCCTCCTTTGCCAACACTGAACAGGGAGTATCTTTGGAGTCACTGTCTTCTTCATCTGTTGTAAGCTCAGTCTTTTTAACTCCACCTGTAACAAAAACAAGGATCCACTGAGTGTTAAATATTTAATAGACAAGACCAGTATATTTAAAAGACATGAAGGCTTAACTCAGACTGACTTGCAAAACTGATTTATGACTGTATAGCTCAGTGTGTAGAGCATGGGAAGACTAACACTGCCAGGGTTAGGGGTATGATTCTCACTGGGACTAACCATACTAACAATCTAAGTAAGGTTCTTGTGGAGGGAAAGTGAAAATTGGTATCAATAATAACCAAATCTGTCTGAACATGCAACATAAAAGCATATATCTACCATTTAATTGAATGAATGAATTCACCATATTACCTTCTTCCTCTTTCTTTTTGCTTTCTTCATCTTCAGGTTTGGGGCTCGATTCCTGCTCTTTCTTCAACAGTGCAGGGTCAATTTGGGTCTTCAGCAGAGCCAAGATTTCAGCCAAGTCGTTTCTGTCTCTAGATGGAAACAAGGATGAATGTAAACACTCTCGTTTCAGAATAATTCTACCTGCCTTGCTCGAGAGAGCTAGCATGCAAATTTCATTTTAGTGTTTCTGTGTCTACCTGACGATGCACTTCCAAGATGACCCGTCTAAGTCGTCCTGTTCCTCCACGTAGACCCGCACGTTGTCGTCTTGGTCCAGTTGAAACCAGTACATCTGGCCATCTTTGTCCCGGCCGATCGGCTGCAGCCGCATCTTATCTGGATCCTCCTCATTGATGGTGGTTTTGAACTTCACATTTTCATCAAATTGACACTCACACAGATACTGGAAAAATAATTTTGGCATTAAATCTTTCATAATACTACGGTTTCCAGTTTATATAGCATGCAACACTTCTGTGGCCAACCACGTCAAGTGGTACATAATCTTCTCCACTAGTTTTAACAGGTAAAACATTCCTGTGTTCTGGGAGTGAAACGACAGAGGTGTGAAATTTGTAATATGATCTTGTCGTTATTGTCAATCATCGGCCATAAAATTGTATTATAATGTCTGCACTAAAACGGGTATAGCAGTACTTTAGGAAATTGGTGCACAAATAAGAGCACATGCTTCACTTCTGAGCTCAGCAGTGAGCAGTCAAAGGGCTGTGGTCCTTGGCCTAGGTTTCCCAGTTTCCAGCCTCACTCTTCATAAAAATCTAAACAATTACTTCCTCTTATCCAGCGTGTCCTTAAAGCCCACTGTTATGCACACTAAATTTGTCCTAGTGACCAATTTATCCCTGCTGCTGCTAATACTGACCAGCTATGCTGCTTCAAGAACCATCGCCAGTGTAATAGACTTACCAGAAGGAGACAAATTGCAGGAAACGATCAACTTTAATGAATAAAAACAATTAAAATGCTTGAGGAGGGCGAACTGTCCATTCTAAAAGCAACACCCACAAAAACACTGTGTGCTTACTTTAAGGATCCCCGTCTTGCACTCCACCGTCATCTCCTTGTATCCTTTTTTTTCGAGCTCCCATGCCCAGGTAGTGTTGAACTCTTGGCATATCTGAAATAAATATTGCATTAGAAATTAAATCAATTCAACAAATGAACAGATTAATAGAAGTGCTTGCACAAAGTGTAATTCTTCATTTAGGCCAACAAAGCATGGGTCCATGATGTACTGACACGTTAATGCTAAGTAGTAATACTTGTCGAGGCCTATATTACACAGATACAACCCAAAACATTTTTTTTCAATGATTGTTCATATATCTCTTCTAGGATGTAACCCATATCACATCCCACTGACAGAAATGTTGAAAAGACAACAAAAAGACATCACACCTGTTTTTGTACCTACACTTTTCCGGCTTGTTTTGAACACATTTCGGATATGGTATGTGTATTTGAGTTTTGACTGAATGTCTCCCCAAGTACCAATCAATTCGGCTATTTGGCTTTCTTTCCATTGCTGTGTCTCAGTGTCCTCCGTGCTAATGTTGGCTCAGCTAAGCAGCCGTTGGCGACAAAATAATGACAACTGTCTCTGGTGAATGGCCTAAGATTTACTTGTTATCATGGCAACGCCGATAAATACAAGTCACATGTATGCGGCACACCTCCAGATCTGATTATTGTTCCACATATCAATGTGATGCAGATCAGAGTTGAAAAAAAAAGAAAGAAAAGGGACTCCATGCAGCTTTTTGCTGTTCACACTGATTAGTAAACAATCACATCTGTTTCACGTGAGGGGGGGATCTGGACATTTTCAGCAGCTGGGTGAACGTAGCGTAAAAACATTTTTTTATCAAATCTTAGGGGTTTTAGTGCCCCATGATGGTTTAAATGCTGTTTCAGATGCTTTTCCACCCGGTTAAGAATAAAATAAGGAGACACTTTTTTGTAATTTATTGATATGAAAACGGTGAAATTTAAAGATCCTGAATATCAGCAGAAAATATTGAACAGCTTTAGTCCGAAAATATCAGTATCCACCTTCAAAAGCCCATACCAATGGAACGCTAGTTTGCACTAGGCTTCACTAGCAACACTTGTATTATCACAAAAACAAACATTTTGGGCCAGCTTGCAATCATTCTGGGCACTTTAATCATTTACCTTGACTAGGTGCTTCTCCCATCTGTCTGCTGACACTGACTTCCCGATCTTCCTCAGCAACTTCACATGAAGATCCACCAGGAGCTTTGGAACTGAAACAAGGTGAGAAACATACGTAAAGTTACTACACCGCCGGCATATTTCTAAACACATTTTAGAAACGGCCCAGTATCACTTGAACATGCATGGAGTTTGAGTTTGCTACCTGTCAAACCTACTCTCTTTGCTTACTCTAAATTTTGCTTCTTCTGAGGAAAGATGTTTGAGGGTTTTTATTTCACCTGTACGCACGTCTTATTTTTCTCTTTCTTCTGTGTTTATTCAGTTATATACACAAATAAATAAACTACACGACTTTCAGCAGGTATTTTGTGTCTCAAATAGTATGCTTTTTTTTATTATTTAGAGATGGAACATAGTATGGGCACAAGCAACCCACTTTAAAATCGCCCCCATATCGCTTTTGGAGTAAACAAAATCATTAAGTTAATCAAATTCCCCATAATCTAAATCTCGTGCAATTGGAATAGGTTACATTACAGTCATTGAGCAGACGCTTTTTTATCCAAAGCGACTTACAAGTTACAGTTTTACACTACGTGGGGATCGAACCCACGACCCTGAGATTGAGAGACTCATGCTCTACCAACTGAGCTGTCCGGGCCAGTTTGGTGGTATTTTTGTTATCATCTTAGACGTCACGTGGAGATACTTGCAGCACAGCTACAACGGAGTTTAATCGGAGAAAATCTTTCAACCATCTAAAAGATCAAAGGTATACATGTTTTGGTGTCAGCCACACAGACTGAAAGAGCAAGGGCTTCTTTCTAGACTCCCCAGGTTACAAAATTTGATCAGAAAATAACTCACAGAATGCAATGAACACCACAGATTGATGATATATAACAGTGTCAGAGGATCTGAGGGTGGTATTTGACGTTAACCTTTCTTTTGTAAATTGCTTGGGTCCATTCTTCACTTCGACATACATCAAATGTACCAAGCAGCAGTCATTTCAATGTCAACTTTAAAAAGTTGTCATTTTATTAGAATGAAGTGCTGCTTGGTAATTTAGATGCATGTAGAATTTATCAAGATATCCTAACGATTCAGAAATGGTCTTAAATCATGTTTTCTGACGTATTTATGTTTGGCGATAAGCAAGGTAACGTAACGATCTCTAAATACAAGAGAGCGGATCGTATCGGAGCTATTTTGTTCCATGCAAAATCCTATTTCTTCAAGATGGCCACCGACAAAAAGTGTCGTTGAAAGGAGACACATTTGCCGAAACGAAATGTCAACAGGCTGGTGCTTAAAACACGTGGAAGATTAACACATTTCGCCAATTCATATGAATGGAACAGCTCTCAGCGTGAGGCGTAAATTGCAGGGCACTATCAGGAAGACGTCGGACGGGGACGCGCATGCGCAAACGAACGCGAGAAAAAAGTCCGTCAAGTCAGCTAGAGTTAGCCTGAAAAATACCGGATATTGGGCGATTTTGTCTTCAAAACAAACACAACACAATACAATACTAAATTTGTCACTTTTGGAAAAAGAAAGTAACATTTACGTACGAACGTCGACACAACAACGGAATTGTATCAACATATTCGGTGGAATAATAAGATTCCATATAAGAGTAAAACTATTGATGTACAATAGATACTAAAATGATTGTTATATAAAATATGTTCGTCAATAGGAGTTTTATTTTGAAAGTTGTGACCAGAAATTATTTTTTTTATTCTGGCTGTCTTGACACTGGATAAGCGAATCACTATATGCCAAAATATTGTAACTGTAAATAAAGTGCCCAATTTCGTGCCCGTCGCACGCAATGCCATAATTACCCATCAAATATCTGAAGTCACAACGTTTTCCCTAAATGCATAACCAAATTATCCTCCCGCGCCTACTCCGTTACCAAGGCACATTTCTTTCTGTGTTGTATTACAACGAGTCCAAAAGCAGATAAAGGCTGCTTGGGAAAAAAATAAGCTCAATTTAAAAGCACCAAACTGCGAGAAAACCTCGAATAATTCGGCCATTTGACATCTGCAAAATCACGAAATGAAGCATATACACAATTTGCACTTCGAATCGAAGCTCTGGAGCGCCGCTAAATTACATTTAAGTAAACAACAAGGTTAGAAAACCACACAATAACACACAACTAGCTAGCTGCTAGCCTGCTAGCACGGTAGCACTATCGTTAATGCATTGGTGAAGTCTTCCCTCCCCGTTAGCAATTTGCTATTTTTATGCCCTACCTGAGGATGTGTCCTGGAGATATCTCTCCAGCTGAGGAAAGGTGAGCTCCGGTAAGTCCAACAAGGCTCCGTACCGCTCCAGAAAAGAGCAAATCACGGCATAACTTGGACACAAACCGGGGGAAGAACTCGCTGTTGCCGCCGAAGCAGCCATCTTTTCGACACCAGTGTCAAGCTAAACGGAATAAAATGTGCGACTTCCGGCCCGGCTTTCAAAATAAAACTCTTACTGTGTAGCGTTTTAAATTATGTGTAATGTGTGTTTAAGGATAAAAGTCAGTTTTTGCGAATTGTAGTTTCACAGCACGTATTCATAGCCATAGGCATTTCTCTTCTCTCTTGGAAGGGTGTCTACTATTTTATAAAAATCCATTTTAATCCACAGATGTGGCACACTACATGGTACTTCATTACTCTGTGTCAAGTCAGACAGATTGATAATCTTTATGTTAAGGTAATTAACTATTCTTTTGCCCTAAAATGTACTTGTCTGCAAGGCATTTCATCACAAGACACTATGCACCATGATACAAAAATATATATCTCTCCATAATCTATCTTTTCTTTTCCTAGTACTCACTCTTACATGATTATTCTATGTTCACAAGAATATTTTAAGAGCATGAAGGCCCTGACCTTTCCTCTTATTTGGTTGTCTGTAATTTTGATGACCTAGGAATTGCAGCATATTCTACTGTTGTACTCATTGTAAGCCACTCTTGATGCCTAAAATGTAAACACAAACACATATACACACAACACATATAACCTTTTACAATGCGTAATATAATTATATTAGTATCTATTTTTATATGCAAGTTATACTATATAGTTTCACTCACATGTAATCTAATAATTCCACTGAGTATTTTGATACTTAGTTGTCCTGTACACACCAATTCTGGTCCTTTTTTCATGTGATGAATTTTCAGCCATAATTTCAAGCTTCCGGTCTTGTCCTAGCTAATCCTGTCTAATTTGCACAGATCTACAGTGGAGGAGCAGGAGACCAAATGACGGCCCACAATCCACCGCGTCAAAGAAACTAGTTGCCCAGGGGTCTTTGCGGTAAAGCTGCTTAAGCGAGCCAGAGTTAGCCACGCTAAGACCGGATGTAAGACAATTTCGCCTTCAACATAAAAGCGCAAAATCTGTCACTTCTTTATGTATTTTTGGCACCCCTGTATAAATGGAATCTTACGTAGCCTTCTTTGACTATGAAAATATGTTGTGAAAAGGGCACTTTGTGAAAAGACTGAGTCGTTGCTAAACCTAATCCAAAATATGACGAATGACTATGATACTTACCTAGCGGCGATTGGGAGCCTGCCATGGGATCAAGGGCTTAAGATGAACTGTCAGCTTGTGAATGTTCTCCGTTTATCGTGCAAATTGAAGGTGTTTGTGAGAAACACCACTCGCCATGAGATCTCCATACCAAGCAAAAACTGTGATAGGGAGTATACAGAGAGTCACAGACTGTTATCCTGCAAACCCAGAATAACATCTGATAAACACAAGGATGAGGTGGGCTACATTGAGAATCTAAAAAATGGACACCCCGTTTGTCAACGGACCTGATCTTTGGCATCCGCTCCAGGTAGCCCAGGCTGATGTAGCTCCAGGCGGAGGAGTTGGACTGACGAAGCTGCAACTCCCTCAGTTCAGGGGAGGTATAAACAGTGACACAGCCGTCCAGGAAGAGAAAAGCAGCTGATCTGAGGAAGTTGACCGCTGGCAGGCTGTTTCTGTTTCAGACGACATCACTGGTAGAAATCCCAGGGCAGTGGACTGGTCTCCACCATCTGCAGCCTTAGAGTGGATGAGGAAGACCTCGCCCCCCAGCAGCAGAAGATCCTCCTCCATGGTGGGAAGGTGTCAGAGCTCTGAGTGGAGCTCTTGGAAGGTGGAGAAATCCACAAGATCCAGCAGCAGCTGCCTCACTTCCACACCACAGGGATCCACTGGATCCTCAGTGGGTGACGGGGCGTGGTCCATCACCTCCTGGTTCTCCTCCAGAGGACTGGGGTTTCCTGCTGACTGACCCCCAGGGAGGAGAGGGAGGCTGGGATAGAAGTGCTGGAGGTCCCTGCCTCTATGCTGGTTTCCTGGATGGGACTAAATTTGTTTCAGGATTCCCAGGTTTTGGGGTCATGGCCAGAGGGCGGGGCTCCACCGGAGCTAAAATTTAGGCTCTAAAGTTTGGATTCACGACTAAGAGAATCAGCTGTTTAGAAGGTTGCTACCGCCCACAAGGGAACCCAGCAGAATGATTCAACCATACATGTTCAGGGTTTGTTCCTGGGGCTTCGGTGGTCGACCACCCATGTGGATCAGTGTGCGATGCATGACTGACCGAAATCTGTTAGGGGATCGGTTAAAGCTTGTGCTGTGGAAGGAGAAAGTGTTGAAGCTGGGACTCTCCAGGTGACAGAGAGAGTTCAGTCTGAGAACCCACCCTGTAGTCAGGAACCAGTACAAGCCGAAGCACAGCTATGGAGGTCTCAAAGGGAGAGGCCACCTAGAAGAACTCTAAACATATGAGACTTTAGGTCAACCCAGCTACCGCTTCATGGAACTGAGATCTGAACTGAGATCAGTAAATGGACAGTGGGGCGTTCCCTGGTAAGCTCCATTCTTGTGGGGACCTCAAGCGATCACGTCGGTTCCTGTTTATATATTATATATATATTACTGAATGACTCACCATGGACAGTCATGGACCTTTGACTTACTAAAGACTGTTAGGCTCACACGGCCTTAAGGACTGTCTAGATCGATTGATCCTGTTAAGCTGGAGTGAATTGTGAACTTTGGTATTTATTGTGTTTACTTGCCTGGGAGTGAAACTCCACCTGTCATTGCTTGTAAAATGTTTGAGATGTTTACCTTAGGGAGTGGAGCTTGGTAACTGACCATCACTGTTACTCACCTCGGTTGGCAGAGACTTTACTTGTAACCGTCTATGTCTGAGATGAAGTGAAACTGAACGATTACAAGAATTCACGTTTGAGAAAAGTAGTACGTGCACATTGCTAGAACTATGAAAGTTGAACTAATGTTCTGGTGGTACAGTACCCTTAAACCTGAGTTGTTTGGTCACAGAGTATTCAGTAATGCAGCGTAGCCTGTATGGCTAGACTTCATTAATTGAATTGTTTCTTACTTTTTCACATCAATTGCCTTGTTTAATGACATTGGTTACTGTTATTTTGAAGTTCGTAGGTAACTAATACAATTTGAAAGTACATGTTGTGGACATTTGTTTTGCAGGGAAGGAATGTAGGACCGGTAAGGGAAAAAGAAGAACGTTTCATATAAACTGACAATAGAGTGTTACACCCACCTGCTGCTATCTGTAAGACAGACATGTAGTTCATACCTGCTATAGGACCTGTCTGACTGATGTCCATGTGTACCCCTTTGAGAACAAGTTGTCAAAGGGGTACACGTTAATGGCATCCACCACTAGAAGGTGGGAATAGTTAATCGATCGGTGAGAGTAAAAGGGAGAACTCTGTACTTGCTGCTGAAAGTCAGAAATTGAGAATAATAAAGGAATCCTTTTTTTATTTAGACATGAGAATCGTCTAAATAACCGTCATTGTCGATACTGGTGGAATACATAACACAAAAATATTTAATCATTAAGGAATTTATTTTGAAAGTCACAACCGGAAGTGATATCGTTTATTCCATCGGTCTTGACTGATTTGCGGTTAAAAAGTCAATGTAAACAAACGAGTCTGCGAGGGGAGTGATCATCAGTTTTAATTCCTGCACACACGGCGATGCGTTCACGGTCATCAGGATGATCTTCGATTAGTGTGTGTTTGATCTAGTAATGACCGTGATGCATGTGATTCCTGCTGCACTCAGTGCCATCGCAGTCTGTAGATGGCATTTTATTTCATTTTACACTTTTACTTTAAATTAACAAGTGCTGCTTTTCATTGAGTGGATCAGTTGGGTTGAATTTACAATGTTTTCCCCTTCAGATTTGCAGTCTTTGTCTGCAAGTACTCAATTTAGATTTTGAGTACAGGCCCACATCTACTCCATAGCTATTCAAATAAATGACTTTGTGGTTGCTGTGAACTAGGGGTTGTTTTCTGTCACAACTAGGATCATGCAAAAAAGACCTAGTGCAAAAGTGATTAGTGTGACTGTCACTATTGCTGTAGATCCGATGGACCCAAACTCCACATTTGTCAATGGGAGAGTTGCAGCATATTCAGCATCTGCATGTAATATTGATATTGAGAATGAGAGGGCGCTCTTATACAAGTTCTTTAACACTCTCTCACACACACAAACACACCAAATTAAGATAGATCAAACCCAAAGTTGACATAAATAGTAATATGATTAAAACAGAACTAATGTAGTTTTATTTCAGCTAATTTTATTTCACATTTATTTGTACACAATAAATACAGTTTAACATCCACTGGTGTATAATTGTGATGCTCAACAACCTCTGCAGAGCTTACATTGTGGAAATGTGGGCAGTTTGTAACTGAATTTCAGTTTCAGATTAAGAGCCCGGCCCCACCCCCCAAGATATCGTGAATGGAATCAGGACCAGTAGCAAGTGAACAATCATCTCTATTGGGAAAAGAGAATTCAGTCTGACGACTACCTTTTTTTTTTTTTCTCGATAGAACAGGGTAAATGTAAACTTCAAAAATAAGTTTGATGACATTCAGATCTCAAGGAGATCAACGAGAACACAGCAACATGGCTGACAGATATCTCTTTTCCTCTGATCGAATTGAACTACGTTTCAATAGGTTTTTCTCCTAATTCTAAAAAAACAAACAAAAAAAAAAACTGCTGTGCTAATGTTTGTACAGATATCCATCTCCAAGCTCTCTGTAAACTATCGATGTTTAAAATATGATACGATCAAACGATCATGCCTCAATCTCAACCAAAGACACTACTACGGCTATTTAAGGCTAAATAACTCAAGAGCAGTAAAAGGAAAACAAGTATTCATACCAATATAGTTGGTAAACAAAATGCCAAATTTAAAAAAAAAAAAAAAAAAAAAAAGAACAATGTCGCATCCACAACAGAGACCAACCAGCAATACTGAAAAGGAACAAAAAGACGTCAAAAGTGCTTCAGTATGACAGTCAGCATACATTTTCATTGGACAGCTAGCAGCTCAGGATGTTTTCCTCCTGGACACTCTGTCCGACTGCACATTACCTCAATAGAAACTGTCATGAACTGCAACTTTCTCCTCAGCTCCTGACCTGTTCTCACCAGCAACCGTTATCGGCTAGTTCATGCCTAGATTAGTATTCATATTAAAAAGTAGCTAGATCATTATTTTACAACACAACAGAAAAAAAAAAAAAAGATAGACTACATTTATTCATACGCATTACAGTTATCCCCCTAGACCTTTAGGAATTTCGTAGCGTTTGGTGCAAAGAAAACACATCAAAACTGGGGAAACTCAAAACTGAACAAAAAGGTAGAGGGGATTCATCTTTGCGGCCAGACAACCTTCCTCAAGTAGGAGATTCTCCCTACTGAAATAACATTCCCACCCAACTAAAATTGCCACTTTTCCCTTGTTTATGTACGTTTGTTTTTGTTTTTTGTTTTTCCAGTTGCTCGTGTTAAAAAAGGAGAGGACCAGCCCCGTCCATGTTGGGAGTTTCGATTACGTACGGAGGCAATCCGGACGTTTGGTTTGGGTTGAAGCTACGTAACTGGCAAAATGCTTGCGATGCCCCGCCGAGCCGAACTTGGTTGCATAGTCATCCAATTGTGAAAGGTCTTATCAAAGCGAGACTCTCGTAGCTCGACGCCCGACTAGGACAGTAAGGAAGAGAGAGAGAGCGACGTAGCAACTGATAATGGAACTGCTGGATAATCTCATGACTCGTCAAAATGTAATAAAATGTCCTGAAAATGTAATAAAACCTGTTAACGTAATAAAGTGACACTATTAACCAGTGATTATGACTTCATAAGAAGTGTAACATTTTAACTGATGATGTAATAGTATGGACTCATCACATAATAACTTGAAGGTTAGTCAATATTACTATTACATCAGTTACAGTTATATTACACCCTGAATAAAGTAATAACCACCAGTTGATTTCATGTGATTTTCTTACATTACCCACCAGTTATTGCATTATCAGTTGCTACAGGCAATAGCAAAGAGAAGCAGAAACAGAAGAAGGTAGGGTTTGACTGATACGGGGCCCGAGCCACCGACAGCCGATATTCACCATCTTTCAATGTGATCCTTTTCGTGCCAAAAGATGATTGAGGTTTGACTGATATTTTGACTTCCTGGTCAGTGTTTCCTACAGGATTCTTGTCGAAAACCCTCGAAAAACAGCATTTAGACCATCATGGGACACAAAGGCTCTCCGTGATTATTATTATTACCTCTAATAATACCAATAATAACATGCTGATGTATACTGGTGGGGAATCCAATCAAAATCTCAACTAAGAATCAGTTCAGGTTTCCCATAGACAGCCAGTGTAGTGTTGATAAATTGTACAATAAATATGTAATCAATCAAACTGCATCATGTCCATCACATCAGAGGTGGACGACACTGACTTGGCTGATGTTCCAATATTTAAAAGGCCAAGTTCAGCCTGATATATAGGTCTAACCCTAATAGGAGACAAACCCTAGAGAAGGGGAGCGAGAAGCAAACAATGAAAAACTTCAACAGGACAGGAAGTTAAGGAGAAAGAGAGTTAAGAGACAGAAAGGCACAATAGTTTATTCCTCCACACCACACTGACCCTACTAGTTGTTGCACTGTGCTGTGTGGAAACAGAGAAGGCAAAAATATGTAGGGCCTCTCCTGGCCTCCAGGCTGCTT
>OOFE01022191.1:0-16017 GCA_900323365.1 Monocentris japonica | reverse complement strand
CAATGTTCTGCTGGGAAACCTTGGGTCCTGGCATTCACGTGGATGTTACTTTGACACGTACCACCTACCTAAACATTGTTGTAGACCAAGTACACTCCTTCATGGCAACGGTATTCCCTGATGGCAGTGGCCTCTTTCAGCAGGATAATGCGCCCTGCCACACTGCAAAAATTGTTCAGGAATGGTTTGAGGAACATGACAAAGAGTTCAAGGTGTTGACTTGGACTCCAAATTCCCCAGATCTCAATCCGATCGAATATCTGTGGGATGTGCTGGAAAAACAAGTCCGATCCATGGAGGCCCCACCTCGCAACTTACAGGACTTAAAGGATCTGCTGCTAACGTCTTGGTGCCAGATACCACAGGACACCTTCAGAGGTCTTGTGGAGTCCATGCCTCGACGGGTCAGAGTTGTTTTGGCGGCACGAGGGGACCTACACAATATTAGGCAGGTGGTTTTAATGTTATGGCTGATCGGTGTATATAGGATATATAGCATTATCGATACCAGAATTAATCTTTAATTTGTAATTAATGATCAGAAATCTGAAAGCTGTTGTCTGTCTGGTCATGCTTTTTCTGTCGTCCCTGTATGTTGTCACTTATTTATGAGTTGTTAAAGCAGCAACATGTCACATTCCTTATACTCTTGCGCTGCTATTCCTTGTGCACTAATATTACATGCTGTTTGTAACAACTGTTACATTATGAGATCCACATTTTAAAACAGGTAATTAGTTAAAAATGGCTCAGTTACATGTGCTACACATTGTTAGTGGCCTTGTGTTGTCATTGTTGTTAATGCCATTTCCATTGCAATTCAAAATGCTGTCTGTACGTGTGTTATTTGAAAAGCACCCTTTGTAGAGTCACGTTTTTTTACTTTATTAACTCTGGATTCCTGGTTGGTCCTGACAAGATGGAGGCGTCAGGAAGGAAGCAGACTCCTCAAATGTCTGAGTGGGCTACCCACCACAGCCTTTGACCTCAAACAGTGAAGAAACAGCTCGGTTATCAAAGAACCAATAGCCGCTGGGAGGAAGAGGAGGATGGGCTGAGGATGATGTTAATGCTGCCTTTGATTGTTGGCTAGCTCTGCTGAGCTGCACTGAGAACCAAAAGAAAAAGAAAAAAAAATATTTGGCTTCTGATACCATTTGAGAAACTTTGTGAAACTGTGAAACTTACTCTTGATTATACATATAGCATTATAGACTGCAGATGTGTGTTGTCAGTACATTTATTTCTTTTAACAACAGACAATTTAATGGATTAGTGGTGGTGCACACACACATACAAACACTTATGTGCAGTACTGCTGCCCCTATAAAAGACATGAGAACAAAAGAGGTTTTTCCCAAGATGCCAAGAGGGAAAAACGAGAGAGTCCATGGACTAAAGAAGTGATTGAGGAAGTGATTTAAACCAAGTGACAACTGATTTCATGGTGACAGCGACAATGAAAGGCAGGGACTCCAGCATGAAAAGAGTCATTCTTTACTGTTTGCCCAGGGCACGGTGCCAGAGGCCAGGCACCAGGCCAGGTGGTCCCAGGCCTCAGTGAGGGTACAGGGCTTGCAGGCCCAGCAGGAGGCCTTCCGCAGATCCAGTTCATTAGAAGTTACAATTGAAATGGGTAAGGAGGAAGTAGGGGAGAGACTTTGTAGCTCACTCAAAAGAAATTCTACAATATATGGCCACTATTGGGCCTGGACAACTTTTTCATCATTTCTGTTGCTAAGTTCTTGGGTTCACTTGTCGGGTCATGGACATGCTGAATATGAGTCAATTACAAAAGTCCTGAAATTTTTTGGAAACAGATGTGACGTGACAGGGAGACATGGTAAATATGTGCTTGTTTATCAGTGCCTGCACTTGCTCAGGGGTCAAAGTCAATTTGAATCACCACATCGCAGCGGATGATGACGATTCAGCAGATGATTGGAGAATGGTGACAAGAAATACACCAGTTGGTCAATACTACTGTTTGACTGCTTATGATGGAATGTGTGTGTGTGTGTGTGTGTGAATGTTTGTGTGTGTGTGTGTGTGTGTGTGTGTGTGTGTACAAGCACACACACATCATGACTCCATTGTGCAGAGTTGCAGGGGGGGAGAAATGACGAGGCCATCTGTGTTTTTACTGCCCACAGATCTCCTCAGAAAACTATCGCATGATCTCGCTCTCTTCCTCCCGCTCTCTCTCTCTCTCTCTCTCTCGCTTCACCCCCCCTTGCCCAGAACATGTTTTGAAATCCTGAGACATGACAGTCACTCATCCTTTCTTCCTTCCTCTATCTCTCTCCTCCTCACTCCCACCTTCCTCCCTTTTCCATCTCTCTCTCACCTAACTCCTGCTCCATCATTTCCTGTTGAGTCACTGACAGCCCAGACCATGTTTTACAGTTTTACTGCTCCCCTCCTTGCTTTCCTCCTCCACTTCCTCGTTCACGTATGCGTGTGTTGTTGAAAGAAGAAAAATGCATTGTTACATTATCACAGCCTTCCAGGAGATGTTACTACATGAAAGCTGCTACAGTCCTGGAAAACTCAAAGCAGATGTAGGAGTACGCTGTGGCATCTCTTCCTGGCAACATGGCTCATTCATACGGTAAATGACTGTGAGGATCATGGGATTATTAACATTGCAGAAAATCAGAAACTACATTACTCTCATTACTGTATGTCAATGTTTTAAAAAAAAAGAGCACTGAAAATGAAAGACACTCAAAACACACACAATTACAGATCAAATAAAACGTACATCTTTCAATAATCTTCCTAATCATGGACTTGAATTACCTCTGGTGGTGCCAGGCATGTTTCCTGACCAATCAGAAACCTTATTGACATCCATTTTCATGTGATCTAGGAGTATTGCTAAAGTGCTATTGGCTATTTTGCAGACAGATAGTTACTGATTAAACTGTAAGGAAGTGATGCTATGGTGAGGTAAGGCCCCGTGTGAACGTAGGCTACGTGCCTGTATGAGCGGGAGGGATGAGGCAGGACTTTGAAAAAGGCTCTGTGGCGGACTGGTTGACTCATTTAAGAATACAGCTGCTGACTCAGTTAGCAAACTTGTCTCCAACAGCCAGCAGTCAGCCTATCTGGCAGTGTGTGTGTGTGTGTGTGTCCTTCTAGTCTTGTTAGGTCCAAACATCCTCACAAGGACAGAAGGGTCTGGAAAATCTTCCAAAGTGAGGACATTTTTTGGTTCTCACTCTGAAAAGGGGTGTATGTGGAAATAAGGTTTATAATTTGGGTTTCAGTTTCAGTTCATCAGAATTTGAATTGTAGCCATTTGTCCCTACTTGAACTCCAAAGAATTTCATAGATGGTTACCAAATAGATGGCATCATATGAAAGGGAAAATGAAGCTTTGCCAAAAGGAGTGCTCATTCACACTACTGACGTAATCCCAGTGACTGAGGCCAAGCCAGAGTTGTTTCTGTGATTCAATCATGTACCAAGTCATTTCGTCTGTTTACTCTACACACCCTTATTGCCACAGTAGTCTTGTAACTGTGTGAATTCTGCCATCCAATGGGCAATATGGACCCAGTGACATATTCCAGAATTAGTCATACTGGATGTGTTGCAAAGGCCACGAATGGTGGGCAATGGGTATGAACACCTCCCTTCCTAATAGGATGGAATCTCCCCTTGAGAAAACTGGAGTGACATTTTACCTGGATGATTGTGACACAGCGTGAGTAATGTTCAGAGGTCGTAGTTATACTGTATATAGGAAGGATTAGGAAGGAAGGTTGGTTTCAAAATATAAACCATTACAGATTACTAATTCAATACCTACTTAAAACTGTAAGTAATAACAAAATCCACAGGAATAATCAAGATCAGCAATGTAATCTGATTACTTTCCATTATGTTCAGGTGACTTTACCTCCAATGGCCATAAAACATGCAATTGATTACACGGTGAGTACTGTTTTTATTACCATCATCTGCAACCGTTTTAGTTAATTGGTTTGTAAATTATTTAGAAAGCCAACTTTAGCAATGATAACGAAACAATCACCTGAGTCACACTTATGTGTCACTATGACGTCTACTGAGGTTCAGGTGATGCTCACACTAGTGAGAAAAGTAGTGCATAGATAAATAATGTCTGGGTTAGGGTTAACTAGGGTCACGTTAGGGTTGAGGTTAGGCTAAAATCACAGTTAGGATTACATAGTCTGGAGAGATGCAGCAGATAGTGACGCTTTGGACCATCCAAATAAAGTGTTACCATCAAGTGCATTGGTGTGTTCCTCACTGACAGGCTTCATTTACCCTAGTTCTCATACATAACATAGAGTAATTTGTTATTCAAGCAATAAATAACAAATGTGTTGTGCTTGCAGTGCCGATCAGGCCATAACACACCAATAATAGTAATAAAAAGATATGTTCAATATGTTCAATAAATGTTTTATTTTTAAATAATGATGATTAAATAATAATAATAATAATAATAATAAAATGTTACTACTGCACCAAGCAATATACTGGTTGTGAAGCATGACATTTATAGTTTCTTCACTGTATTGTTTTGTATTTTGAGAAAACACATTACATATATTTTACATACATTTCTTGGCACCGGTATTTTATAATTTATTTTGATATATTTGATGAGAAAGTATTTGTAATTTGTTATAATTACATTTTGTGTATTTTTGCCAATCTCTGATTTCAACTCAACATTACATGGCAGGACGCTTGGCCTTGTCACCACAACAAATCGGTTCAAAATAACAGTCGTTGCAGCTAACGTTTTGCTGTTTTTAACTATTTTCTGAATTATGCAACATAGACAGCAGGTTAACGTTAGCTAATCAAGATTTAATCTCCAGTACTGGTTCAACTAGTTTTAAGTTTTATATACATATAATGTGAAATATATGTTATTGATCGAAATAGAAACCACACAGGAATTGACGTTAAGCTAGCTGATGTTAGCTAACGTTAGCTAACCTGGGTAATGTAGCTTAGTTTGGGTAATGTTATCTACCATAAATCATTAATGCCATTAACTAGAGACCCACTAATTCAGTTAATATCAACATTATTATTAATCAGTGGGTAACAGCTAGCTAAGTTGTGTCTCATTCAGTTTGTACCGGCGTTTCCCCTGTATGTATTCTACCATGGTAAGATCATTACCCACCATGCTAAAAAATATTTGCAAAATTCTTACTCTTAAGTGGTTTCTTGGCTTTATATTTATTTGTCACATAGGAGAATATTCTTACCACCACCACAGATAACCTGAGAACCTGTAAGAAACACTGCTTTCTATGTCCCACACATGTAGAAAGAGATCAAGATCATGATAGAAAGATAAGCAAGATGATGGATCTAATAATATGAGGATGGATATAGCCTTGTATTTTCGTTGTTGCAGCTGAGACAGAGCCTCTCAAACTACAGTGGGAGTACCATATAGTGGAGAGAGCCGAGTAGGAATATAGTCTAAAAACCCACCACCTCATCCACAGACAGATTTAACATCACGGGAGAGCTCTATAAGCAGTTTTAGAAGAAGAACTGGTTGATGAAATCAACTTTATTTGGCACTTACATGCAGATGGACACACATCACCCCACACACATGCACTTTTTCACTTATCAGACAGCACGCCTGGAGCAGTTGGGGGTTAAGTGCCTTGCTCAAGGGCACTTCGGCAGTATTGGTGGCCACCGTAGCTGTGGCACCAGTCATGTTTCAATCACCAGCTCACAGCTGGAATACACCCTCCTGGTGGTGCCGGGGATCGAACCAGCAACCCTGCGGTGATGGGTCGGTTTCTCTAACCGCTAGGCCAACCTGACACATTGATGTTTTGACTCCAGATTCAGAGCTTTGAATGTGAAATAACACATTTATTACATTTAGAATCACATCACTATCCTGGTAATATCTATGATACTGAAGTATTCGGTATTTGAACATGGATGAGCAATACTGTGTGCATGTAAACCAGATGCACCAGAAACCAATGCAGTCATCTTTAATTTGAGAGTATGAACAGTTTAAAAGAACTACAGCCCTTTTTGTGCATGACCCCTTATTTCCCCATTTTACAATGTAAACAAAACAAACACAACAACAACAACAAAAATTTGGAACACATACAATCATGTCTTTTTTATTTGAGAATTCAGCTGTAGCAACAACTGACTCTAAACTACTCTTTATTTTTGTTTGTGCATTTTTGCTTTTTTTAATAGTTGGCAGTGGAAAGCAAAAGGAAAGATGGGAGGTACAGGGGGGTGACATGCACCTAAGCCAACTGTGCTGTTAAATGACGTCAAGGGAACATTAAATCCAAAGTCGTACGAGGAGGAGCCAAAACATCAAACAATGCATCACTGTTCAAATCCTATGGAGCTCATTGTAGCTTTGAATGTCCTCAGTTCTATTTTTTCACATTTGCCTGGACCTCTTCATGTTGTATATCCTCTCTAACTTTTACTGAATGCTTAAAAAGTGGTCAAAAGTGTGTGTGTGTGTGTCATCAGAGGTGAGATCCAGAGGCTCCAGGATGAGCGTGAGGAGATTCTACGCAGTCTCAGGGCGTGTGAGAGTTTGTATCGCCAGATTAGTGCTGGAACCACCCAAGACTGGAGAGCCATGTTTGTGTTTGGAGACAGAATAGATCATGAGCTGGAAGCACAAAAACTCATAGTGGCCTTTTTGAAAGATGAGGTGAGGTGAAGTGCATTTCCCTCATGCGCTCCACTGAATACCCCATTGTGAAATCTGCTGATTTTCTCACGATAGTTGACCTGTCTTACACTGGCTTTGTCTTCAGATTTTGAAATGGGAGAGGAAGTTGGCAGGACGGAGGACTGGAGGGGGAGCCGCATGCCTCAGTCAGAAAACAGACAACAGCCACTTACAGAAAACCACCTGCTTTCTGGAAAACAAACTGGACACGGTTCGTGTTACACAGAGAAAGCCAAACCGCTGAACCACATGTTGGAATTAGATCTTTGCTGACTTCGTATTATTGAAAAGGTTTGTCAGCTGTCCTTCATATTTCCAGTGCCTGTTCTTTTTGTCATCCCTTGACTCCACTATAACTGTTAGTAATCAAACTTTGATTTACCCATGTTTCTACACGAGGGTCACATACGCTTCAATAGGCTGCTGGCCAAGAAAGGAAAGCTGAGGGAGGAGCTGGAGAACCTGCAGGTGGAGAGGAAACGATTCCTACATGTTCACTGTTGGATGGAAAAGGGAGGTCCAATTTCATTCATTTCTATCTAAATTAACCTTTTCCTGCTACTACATCTTACCTGCTTTGGTGTGAAGGGGGGATACCAAGGAAAAAGTGGCAGAATGACAGCCCTTCCACTCATCTTGTAAATCTTTTTGGCCAGATCTGGATTTGAACTAGTGTACAGCAGAACATTATACCTAAATAGCAATTTTTCTTTGTGCCCTCCTATTATTCCCATTGATCTTCCAGCTTGAGGTTGGGAAAAGTGCACAAAACGATGTTGTGATGTCAAACAAAATGGGCAGGGACGGAGAATTAAGATTTTAGACTGTGTGTTGTGTCATTCAGCATCTTCATGAGATTCGCAGGGACATCTGGAACCTGATGGCTAAGTGCACTGCTGCCTTTGAGGCCAGGTGAGGCATACTGTAGTACTGAGCTCTAAATTTAATTGCATTTATTGTGGCCTACTGTGCAACGCTGTTAGGTTAGTATGCATGGTTTTATTTGTTTTTCTCTTTGAGTACATGAAAGAAGAAAACAGTGACAGTGGCAGTGCTGCTCAAAGAGAACTTAAACAACAATCTCATTGAACAGCAAATGCCACAGGCTGTATCACAGCCAGTTCAGATTGATTCTCACTCTCCCTTTCATGTCGGATATTTGTCTGATAGTACCTCATGCAGTACCTTGGTAAAAACATATACATCCACTGCCTATCACTTTCCAATATGTCATATATTTATGGGCACACCCAGTGTGGAGATCCAGGGTAAACAGAGGATGTTGAAGGACAAGACTGCTAAGGATGAGACCCAGTACATCACACAGAAGAGCAACCTGGAACGGGTTATCTCTCACGACCGCAACCTCAAGTCTTTCCTTGGCATCAAGGCCCATAAGCGCATCAGCCAGGAGATCAGCAGCAGAACAGGTGACCATACACCCCATGCTTGGCTTCCTACAACTGAAATACGTAATATGTTTTGGCTAGCACACAATAATAGCTATGACTCCCAAAACTAGGATAATGCTGAATTATTGCACACTCCAGATTGCAGCTTAAATGAATGCAAAAATGAATAAAAGACTGGTAAGTCTCTGCATGGGGTGGGATGGGTAAGGTAAGCACATAGCGTTTGACTTTTCATCTCTGACCTTTGCCCCGCAAGACACTGGAGTCTAAGGAATGGGGACCGGAAGCTTTTGAGGACGCTGTGATCCTCAGAGAGACAGGAGAAAGGGACCTGGACAAGCTGGGCAGGACCTTCACAGAGAGTGAGTGTCCCTCAGACATCACTCAAGTGAAAGTTTTTCTTACCTCATAGTAGAGGAGCAGAGCTACGCTTTATTGAACTTCGTCAACTATCAGCACAACGAAGCAGAGACCAAATGATTCAGGTTTGTGTTCTCTGTGTGTCTGTGACAGATATCTGGTGTAAAAGTGTCATTGGTGTTTCAAGCTGTCTCTCATTGTCTTTGACATAAAAGCTCTGCGAAGAAATGGAGAGCTTTGTGGCCAAGGAGCAGCAGCAGCAGGAGGAGCACCGGGCTCTTCAGAGAGAAGTTGGCACCCAGCAGGAAGCTACCGACCAACAGATGGCAGCGTATCAACAGTGCATTTTCTCTGTACATAAGATCCTGGATCAGCTTAAGAAAGGTACTACATGGGGGTTCCTTGCCTTGATATGCACTCCGTAATCCCTTTTACTGGGAGAGATCCACAGCAAACTGCATGTTGCAACATAGCAATTTAATGTTTCGTCGCTCACCAGCAAATATACATACCTGACATGACTTAAAACTTTCTACAAATATTTAGAGTCCATTCCTCATTTTAGTGTACCTCCAGTCCCAATGCAGCACTCATTTCAGTACAATGTCTATTGTCTTATTCCACCAAAGAACACTCTGGGAGGCAATTAAATGATTGCTGCTTTGTGGATTGGATATCACTTACACCAAATTTAGGGGAATGCTCTACAAGGTCTGCGTATTTGCCGGTGGGCGAGGACACCATGCTGGTTATAAATGCTGTAGGTGCAGTGTGCCCTGTGTTGGGTCGAAACTGTAACTGTGTTCTTGGATTTCATAATCAGCTTACAAAAATAAAGTGCCTGTAATCAGGTATAATGTGTATAGGCTTATGAGTAAAAACAAAGATAATTCTGTAGTAAATAGGGTATGACAGTGCCATCGCACAACGTGAGCACCGGTACATGTAATTGATGTACTGAATAGTTGTAGGAATATGATTCAACATTCAACAAAATTCCCAGGAGTGGAAACGTTGTTCCACAACATCAACTGTGACAGCTTGGTGATCTACGACGGCTCCTCCACTGGAATCCAGGACTACAATACCATGGTCTACGTGGGAATGGTGGAGGACAGGATCACTGAGCTTCTCACTCTGCAGTCCTACCTTCGCTCCCGAGAAAACATCAGCCAATGTGTATGTGGACATAATAGGCCATGTCAATGGAGAGTTGAGAGAGTCATAAAATATGGTACAAACAACATGGTACAAACCAGATGCAGGCCATCTGTAAGGAAAATTTGAACATAGTTTCTGGATGAGAGCTAAATGGCTATCCTTAGCACCACACACCTGATAAGATGAACCACCATGAATGGCCCCTGTGTGTTGGCAGCCTTCAGCCAGCTGCGGCCCCCTGTTGCATCCCACCACTGCCTCTCCAATGTAGATTTGACTTTTTAAAGGCCATTGGGAGGTGTTGTAGCAAGCTTAATCCTATGAAAGAGTTTGGCAAGGGAACATGGGAGGGTATAAGCTAATATGAAATGGCTAGTTGCCACTATGCACTGTTCTGTCACCTCCAGGGCTTGGACAGAGGCAATCTAAGGACCATTGCTGGGCAGCTCCTGGGGATTTGTCCCCCTCTTCCTAACCTGAGTTCAGCACTTGAGACCCCTTCACCTGGGTGTGTCATGTCAAGCCTCAGTCAGATGACACTGAAAGAGCAAACTGATCTTTTTTCTGTACAGCCCCAATCACTGCTTCCGGTATGGTGCCCCCTTTTGAAACACCATCGCCCCACTACGGACTTTCTTTATGTTTTGATTTATTGATTGATTGATTTATTTTTATTATAAAATTGATTGAGTTCTTGACACAAGGACAGTGTGACAACTACATGAGCTACACATGTGTTTTTGGACTATTCTTTACACTGCTAATATTTGTATACACTGACATAAAGCAGACCTGTTGTGTTTTTGCTGGTTTATGTGTACTACAAAAAACTGCATTTATGGCCCACTGTGTTTCCTATATTATTGATGATTATATAAATGTTTGTTATTCCTTTTTTGTCTTTTTTATCAGTCCTGCACAAATATATTTGTAAATTTAAAAAATAATAATATCTTTGATGCCCCAGGGATGACCAGGAGGGGTCTCAGCTAGAGCAGAATGAGCCTATCAGTAGAGAGTCTCCTGCTGCTGGTCAGTAAGAAGGTGAGTACAGGTGAAAACATTTGTTCCAAAATTAGGCACCCACCATTTGATAAAGCTGATACATGTGCTGGCAAAATGTTTCATAGTACAAAATTACCAAATGGGGAGATATTCTTTTTGGGAATACAACCAAGAGGTTGTATTGAATTCCAGGCTCATATTGAATCGTTGAATTTAAATGTATTTGTATGGAAAAAATGAACTCAATAATTGAATTTGTAAGGCACAAGGCACAATTTGAAATTGAATCCAGTGGCTTGAGAATGAATGTGATTTTTAGCTATAATTTCAAATTCAGTTTTACCAATTGAAGTTTAGTGTTCTTAATTCAGATTCAGCTTCCTGAAAGACACACAAGGGACTTTTATTCCCTGAGTGTCGACTGGAAGGCAGTCACCTTCTCCAATGGTGCCAACAGTGTCCCTGCCCCACAAACCTCAAAGCATCTCCTCAGTCAGTAATCAAGTCTTATTCTCTCCACTTGGAGAAAGAGAGATTCATGTCCCAGCTTCTAACTGGGCTGTGTACTTAATACATTAGTTTGCTACCTTGCAGACAGACGGCTAGCATTGTTTAAAATCAGTGTATTAAAGCTACCACCCATTGATTTCTCCAGGTTTTCTGTCTGTTGTATTCCCTGGCAGACATGACTAACAGGAAGGTTCCTCTTCTTCCCCCCTCAGATTCTGAGGAAGGAGAAGATCACCTGTCCTGCAGCCCACAGCTAGCGCCGCTTCAACACAAAGCCATGAGTCTGCGCAGAGCTATGTGATTTTAACTTAACAAGGGTTATATTACATGCATGTATGACAATGCACCAGCACCTGTCTGTGGAAAACATCTTCAGTACATGCTCAGGAGACATTGTGGCATAGAAAGCGAAGGGGAATAAGATGATTAACTTGGACTTGATAGAAATCTGTCAGCCAGTGGCTTCCTCTCTGTTATTCCATTCAGTCCACAGTGCTTGGTAATAAATTGGTCTCACTGATAAACTTGAGTCAGTAGCTTCGTGGTCCAATTCTAAGATACTCTCAAGAAATACTTGAGCAAAACATGGTTCAAAGAATCTAAATTCACCAGATCAGCAACTTTATTTAAAAGTTACATTAACATCCCTTCTTTAAAATGACATGAAAAATCTATTTCTTACATTGAGTTGCTGACACACCAGACATTACTTACACGATTAGTATGGCGATATTACAACTTTTTACAGGTGTGTATGATTAAAAAATATTCTTGTTAAAAATTGAGCAGGTTAACTCTCACACACACACATACACACACACACACACACACACACAGCATTATAAGCCCTGAGCAATATGAGCAAAATCAGCAACCTGCTTACACTACAAGTTTTGGCCCATCATTGTATTGTTGGTTTGATCATTTCCAGATATTATTACTGTTTAATTATTGAGATTATTGTCTCGTCAAAACGCCTTTCAGTCGTCTGGCTCTGGTTAGTGTCGCCACAGAACACCACCCTGCTCTCCAACCGCGATCGCTCCGCGTCAAACACCAGCATGTGGCTCAGCAGCGTCTCCTCAGGACCTGAGCGGATCAGGGATGGGTCGTTGTTCTACACACACACACACACACACACACAAATAATCAAGCAACCCTCAAATTCTCAGTGTTTCCTTTACATTCAATTCTCCATATAGTATGATTTATCTAAATAAGAGCTATTCATAAACTGCAATACCTACAGGAGCTGGTCATGGACCCAGGAGAAGAAGAAAACCACTGAATTCTGCAGTTACAGATTTATGCCTCTCAACCACCTCAAAGCCTGCGTATAGATTTAAAAGGATGAACACTGGTACAAAACAAACATCAGCACTTACCGCCACAGCAGAAATGAAAGCATCTATAAGGTGGTAGTCTGCTCCACCATGCCCACTCATGCCAAACTGGCTGGGGGTGTTGCTGGGCACTGTGTGCTTGGTGGATTTCTGGGTCAGGAAGTCAAACACGGAGATCTTGTGCCCATCATATGACAGCTCCCCCTAAGGGAAGACAGGAGTCATTACATAGTGGTTTGCTGATGCATCCATTTTGGATCTGTATGAACACTGAAGATCTGAAGGCATCCAGGATCCTCGGGACGGACGAGTCCAAACCTTTACATCCTCCAGCATTATAAATCTTTACCAATCTATCTATTTATTTTGATTTGATGACGATTTTGCAGTTAAGTCAGCATTTCCGTTTCTGCCCCTTTTCTTTAGCTGCTGTCTAAAGTCCTACCTTGCTGCCGTTGATGGTTGTCTTTCGCCTACACAACTCCTCAGTGAACGCCACCATGGAGAAGGCTGCTGTCAGACCTCCTTCAAACTCCATGTTCACAACCTGGACAAGCAGAACAGAAAAATAAGACAAATGGAAAGCAGCTTCCCAATTTAACTAACATAATGTTAGCTTAAGTCTAATTTACAAAAATGGCTTGGCCAATGGTGAAAGGCATCTCGACACAAAGAATAGGAACTAGATAAGGAGGAACATAATACACTGTAAGAATTTACAATGGAGATCTCCTCTGGAAAAAAGGGATTTCATTTTGGACTATAAAAGCCACCCAATATTTTCTGAGAAAGATTTTTTTTGTTATTTTGGGATGAACAGATTCAGCTCTTCAGCTGATTATTGGCTGAGCAGTAATTTTACTGGCAGAATAGTGATCCATTACTTCCATTACTTCTCAGTATTAAATAAAACACAAACGCCATTACCGATGCACCGATGCCAGTGGTGGAACTGAATACCAATATTACTTCAACCCAGCCACCAAGAGCCATGTAACGTCACAAATCACGTTGTATGTCACTCACGTTTGTCTAATGACTGTGAACTAATGCTCCTAGATGTTTGGGGAGGAGATGCACTCATGATTTTTGGTAACTAGTAGTTCTCTTGCCTACGTTGAAGGCACTTCTTGTAAGTTGCTTTGGATAAAAGCGTCTGCTAAATGACTGTCATGTAATAATGTAACCTGGTTGGTGCAGACATCATTGTCACACTCATAGACACAGCGGCCATACGGCCCCATCCTCAGCGCCTCCGTCACCGACTCGATGTCTGGGAGTGAGCTGGGGCATATGACTGCCACTGGCCAGCCAACATCACCCTAACACACACACACACACACACACACAGTTCTCTTTTAGCCATCAAAAACAACACAGTGGTCATGGATGGTAAAAGTACAGCAGATAACTGGTAGAAGTAGAGAATAAAAACCTGCTTCACTCTATCCAGGTAGATTTTGCATGCTGAGTATGGACAGTCTCCTTCTATGGGGCAATCCAGGCAACGATCTGCAGCACCTGCTGGCTGTCACAGAACTGGCAATGTCACACTTCATTTGATTTCAGTGCTTTTTGGTTAGCAGCAGAGTATTGAGAAACTGTCAAACACTTAATACGTCTTAATGGCACAAATGCATTTCAATATATTGCACGCTGTACATATAAGAAGCACTAGTTGGAGCCAAGAGGCCAAAGACCATCTGACTCAACTACTGTCTCAATGGACCGAGGGAAGGAGGAATTGAGGTGTTGAAGGTTCTCAAAACTAGGGACATGGAAATAGATTTTAGAGGGCTGCAACCTGTTCCCGAAGTAAAATGCAAGGAGCTGCAACTGGTGAGACTTGTGGATAACAAACTTTGTATGGAGAGAAATACAGCTGCGATCTCTAAGATTGTACAGAGGGTGTGTTCTACAGAGGATGAACCCTGTGTGTGGTAAAATGATGACCTCGTTACTGAATCTGTTTTCACCTTTTGCATTGTCAAAATCGGCAGTAGGGTTACTGCCACTAGACAGGTACTGAACAGGATCATTTCTACACACCACAAAACTACAGGCTTAACAAACTCCACAGAACCCAATCAACACTTATGTGACCCAATCTACAAACACTGTACGTCAAATTTCCCTTATAGGACAAAGTTTGAATTGAAGGGATTTTTTTAGACTACACTGTGTCATCTCTAAATGTGCCCCAACTCAATGTGACGATATGGTCGTCTGTTATGTCATTCAATAGTGTGATGATTTCATTCTATTGGCTGGACGTGAATGGACTACGCACCTTGTTCTCCTTTCGAAAGTGGCTGAGAGCTCCAAATGATGACACTTTGACACACCTGCCAAGTACAAACTGCACGGTTAATGATTCATCTCAAGAAAAAAGGGCTTGAAAGTCAGAGAACGCTACAATATGACACATGAAAATATGCCGTTATTGCACAATAAAATTTCATTCTGAAACCGCTTTGGAAAGTGTTTTGAACAGATACCAGAAAGATATTTAGTTCTCAATTTCACAGAACGATGCAGGCAGCTACGGACGTCGTCTCAACTTTCATTTTGGCACCATATTTAGTTTTCAACACTGGAGCAGGCTGTCAACATCTACTCAAATGCTTGCTGGGTTGCTGTTAACCACATCTTATCTATGAACATCCAGTGAGTTTGGAGCTGATCATTGACTGCTGTCTAATCATTTACCTGCGTGCCCCAGCCCAGTGATGTATTAGGTCGATGTCATGGCATGATTTGGCCAAAAGAGCAAAAGAGCTCTCCTCTTCATTCCTCCAGTTCCCTCGAACAAATGAGTGAGCAAAGTGATAGAAGCCAACCTGGAACAAGATTCAGCTTATAAACACAGAACTGAAACATTGTACTCATCTTCTGATGATATTGGCCATATACATTTATCTCTATTGGTGTATACACCCATCAGCCACAACATTAAAACCACTGACAGGTGAAGTGAATAACATTGATTGTTACCATGGCACCTGTCAAGGGGTGGGATATATTGGGAAGCAAGCGAACAGTCAGTTCTTGAAGTTGATGTGTTGGAAGCAGGAAAAATGGGCAAGTGTAAGGATCTGAGCGACTTTGACAAGGGTCAAATTGTGATGGCTAGACGACTGGGTCAGAGCTTCTCCAAAATGGCAGGCCTTGTGGGGTGTTCCCAGTATGTAGTGGTTAGTACCTAACGTTACCAAAAGTGGTCCAAGGAAGGACAATCGGTGAACCGGTGACAGGGTCATGGGCGCCCAAGGCTCATTGATGTGCATGGGGAGCGAAGCCTAGCCCGTCTGGTCTGATCCCACAGAAGAGCTACTGTAGCACAAATTGCTGAAAAAGTTCATGCTGGCTATGATAGAAAGGTGTCAGAACACACAGTGCATCGCAGCTTGCTGCGTATGGGGCTGCGTAGCCACAGACCGGTCAGAGTGCCCATGCTGACCCCTGTCCACTGCCGACTGGTTTTAAT
>OOFE01022189.1:13512-29469 GCA_900323365.1 Monocentris japonica | reverse complement strand
GGGGGGGGCAGGGAGGGTTGGGTCCATCGTCTCAACATTACAAAACAGAGCACTTGCTGCCAGATTACATTCCTTTAAGTGAGGGTGAGACAGAGAGCCGAAACATAGCTAACCACGCCAGTTCTGGCATTTAATCTGGCAGACACAAGGAATTAGACAGAAGGGACCGTGGAGTTTGTGGTTGGTTAAGACGGACAGGAGATGAGGGGACATATCGGGGAGCAGGATCACAGCAGAAACATTATGATCGACTCGGACATAGAACAGGTGTATATACGCCGTGCTAGGAAAGACAGAGAGCAGGGAGGGATTGTTTGTGACAATCTCCCTTGGGGGGGGTAGTGGTTCAATTTACCTTTATATCCTATCTTGACTGCTCCTATTACACAACCGAGGAAAGGGAAACATTTGGAAAAGAAAATTACTTATCTCCGCGGTGGCAGAGAGCTACGACTGACAAACACATTTACTGATTGTAACTTATAGGGAGCACACAAAAGTGGAAAGGGTTCCTGGCATAAAGATGATGTAGCTGCCAGCTTGGCTTAAATTGCAGGAGAGAAGCTTTGCTGGTAGTTTTCCTGAGATGATCTTTGTCTTCGCCAGTGGTGAAGGCAAAGCACATTTGGCTTCTGCACTAATTTCTATCTCTTCACTGTGTATATAAATCACAGTTGTTATGGTGATTGAGGTGAATAGCCAATACTAAGCATGGGCAGCAGGATTTGATTGACACTACTGGAAGAGAGGAAAGCTGTGAGCTCACCCAATTTAACAGACTTCTACATTTAAATTACAAGAAAAATAACCAGTTGGAAAAAGAGGACATTTCTCATGAGAAGCACAATTCTGAAGTGAACTGAAAACGGAAAAGTGTTTTTACCTGATACTCTGGAATCCAGGGCTAGACAAGTAAGCCGAGAGGGAGTTGGAGAGAGAGACAGATAGGCAGGCAGGTAGGCAGACAGGCAGACACACATAAAATACAAAAGAGAATGGAAGTAAGTTGGAGTTAGGCAGAGAAGTACAAATAGAAAAAAACAAACAGATGAGGGGAGCGTGTGCATGAGAGAGAGGAGAGAGACGCTGCAGACACAGAAGTTTGGTAGTTAGTTTGGTAGTTTAACCGAGGGAAGAAAATTCAGTATTTGACAAACACAGTGAAGGAGTTAATTACAGCAGCTTACAGTATATATGCTTCTATGGTCCATGCTTGTCTGTAGAAGCGCCTGGAAATGATGCCTATTTTTCTATAACAAATGAATTTGACATCTTAAGCTCAATGAAATATTCACTGCCAACACTCTCCATCTGCTTTGCTTTGTTAAAGCAAGAGGCTAACAGAAAAAATGAGCATACTGTTTCTCTTGATTTCAGAGTTTATTAAAAACTCTTTATTTTGTATTACTCTGCAGTATGACTCAGACTGTGGTCTATGAGCCAGCTTCATCTGGCTCTTTCCTGTCTGCTAGTCAAGAGGTACGTAAGCTCATTGTCATTGTAATATGAATACATCATTTTTTGCAGTTTTGCCATCATCTGCACTTCATTGACTCCAACAAAAAGCATGGCAATAAACCCACAGTACACTAAGATGAATCAAACACCTTAATGGTAAACTGCAGTGCTGCGAAAGCAATGAGAATGGGTTAAGTCTTGCATATAGAAACGGGATCTAGATGCTTGCAACAATAGAAGTCCTCTATTCAAGCCCTGGCCATGTAATGTGATTAAAAAGCGCTTTGTGCAAATGGCAGTTATTCAAGGCTTGAAAGACGAAATAAGCTCCCAGGTCTCTAAGAAAAGGTAAAGTGCTGCCTATTCATCCTCACTGCATCCAATGCAAGGAATCACTTTCCTGACGGGGGTTTTAAACAGGAAGAAAGAGAAAAGGAACGGTCTGTAGTCGGCACCGAGAAGGGAAAGATTAATAAGATCAGGAATGTGACCCCTCCAACAACTCCCTCGCTGCAATCTCTCCTCCCTAAGAGACGATGTATGCTGTAGATGGGGGATTGCTGATGAGAGAACTTGTAAATACATATTTAGGGTTCAAGAGTTTGGAGTGCCAGGTCATTGTTTCACAGGGGAGATGTCGTCATAGAGTGGCGGGGGGTGACACTTGGGGGAATGCTACTTGACGAGCCCCGTCAAGGTCTAAGTACGGGACCTTTGACAGGGGGTAAGGTGTCGAGGAAGTTCAGGTTAAAGGTCAACAGGAAGTGACATCTCAGAACTCATTATCCTCATTAATGCCGGGTGAAGCACTGCCATTTCAGAAAAATGATATTCCAAAGAGGCCTAGGATCTGGCTTTTCTGCTCCCTGAGTACCTGCCCTTGACTTGCTAATACAGGAGCATCACTTCAGCAGTCAAAAAGGTGGAATATCTAAATGGAGGACAGAAAAAACAAAATGGATGTTAGGTGTTGTAAAAAGAGAAGGATTCAAACAGAAAAGAAAAGTGAAGAAAAGCTAGCCGGCACCTTGGACACACCACATTTTATTATTTTCTTTTGTGGGTGGAAAGATGTTCAACAGATTAAAATAATAACTTGCACATTTTTTTTAATAAATAAATGTCTGTTTTGCTACTCTCCATCACTGATTGATCGCTGTTCCACTGGCGCACAGGAAGTGATGCTTTTGATGTTTACAGCAGCAGCAACAGTTTGTTTGGAATAAACAGAAGAAGAACTGGGTAGTTAGAATGAGTGGCGATAGCCACCATGGCTGAACACACAAAGAAAAGAGAGCCACCTATAGATTGGGGGTGGATGGGCATATATGTTTGCCTTCAACTCGAGTCAAAGTTTTCTGCTGTGAGATAACTTTTCATTTTCAGCAAAAGTTTTTCTAATTTAACCATGGGCAAAACCTTGCCCTAAACTTTACCAAATTGTTTTAGTTGCCTAACCTAAATGAAGTAATGAATCAAGGGTGCATAACTTTTGTCATATGGACCTTGTATGAGAACGCGTTGTGCCATGTAATCTCTGGAAAGTGAAGTGAAACAGCACAGCAATGACCGCTTCGCAGCAAAGATGTTGCCAAAACAACAAAAAAAAAAAAACAGGAATCTTGCATATTACCACGTTAACAGGTAGCCATGTTTTGTTGTTTGTTTGTTTTTTGCCATTTATTCTGCGAAGACCGTCCATCTTAACAGGTCTTCTATTCTTACATTCAGTCTTAAAATTTTAATTTGACCTAAAAACAAGTGAAAAACATTCTTCAACTGGAGTGTAATCATTTTCACAATATGTGTCTGGAAAAATCCTCTGGTGCAAAGGAATTGATGCATTTACATTTCTGGTAGCAGCAACAGAATCCAATGTGTTGATTTGCCTCTTTTCCACATATTCAAGCATAAACAAGTGAAGCTGCACTGGGGAAAGAACTATAACTGAAACTCTCACTCCAATTCTTTCTGCTTTAAGGAATATATACGATTTTAAGACCCACCACAGAATTAAATTGCCTTTTGCAGTGCATGCCCTTCTGTCAAGTGCGAGCAGGAGTGTGTGGTATCATGGCTCACCGATGGTGCAGTGTTCTCCAGTCCAGCCTTGGTGGCAGTCACACTTGCCCTCCCGGCAGACACCGTGGTCGATGCAGCGTGGGTGACAGTCCCTCTGCTCACACTCCGGTCCCGTCCACCCCTCCTCGCAGTGACACACCCCACTGATGCATGAGCCATGGGGACCACAGTCCACCACGCACACCTCTGTTGCAAAGGAAAAGCCATCACACACTGACAACCATGTAGAGGTGTAGCTTTTGTACTGTAGAAAACCCACTTTTTTACTGCACGCTTGCTGAACTACTAGTGGGAATCCGGTTTTGCTCTCTTTTCAGCTGTCAAAAGTTACAAGGAATGGTCTGCTAAATAGCTGGTTGAGAGCTGATTTGGTTGTATTGTATAACATTAGAGAAAGCAATTTTCTGCTGTAGTAATACAGGATAGCTTGAGGATAAATGTGTGAAGGGGACATTGTCTACCACTGTACCGGTGTCTCTCCAGTTCTTGTATATTTATGCATTTTTATTTACACTTTGCATTGATTCTCTTCTGTTTGATGCATCTGCAGCTCCTGAATAAATTCTCTGATGGTTGGATAATGCTGGGAAAATATATGGGAAAATGTCATGTCTTTACAGCTGCCTCTTGCTTTATGGATCTCAGTAGACTTCTCATGTACACATTTTTTACTCAGGTGTAGACTGGACGACATAGTTAGCATATAAAATGTCAAATTATTGAGACTTGGAGGGAGCAAAATCCCTGATCAACTTTTATTCTGCTTCCAATTTGACTAAAAATACACCAGGACGACTAGAGAAAGAAGTTCAATAGAAAAATCACCAGGAGAAATCTTACCTTAAAATGTACCATATTAATCTTGATGCAAGCTGGTATTCCAGCTATGGTTTCAGGCTAATATGCTGCCTCCAAGCCTCAATACTTTAAAATTTAATCTGTGAACCACGTTATGCACAATACACCAGAGTACACCTGGTGATACCAGAAAATGACTTTGAAATCCATTCAAATGGAATGAATGCATGTTAGAATGCACATTCAAGACAACTTAAGTGAGGCTTTAAAAATAACAAACAAAGAAATACACTATGCCTCCAGTGATCTAGATGGATAATATTTGAAGCAGTTTCATACAATCTACTGTAAGTGAAATTTGCTCAGCAACAAATTCTAGAGGAGTTTAATTAGCTTAGTAACAAAGGGTACTAATAATTGCAACACCCACTTTTTGTCTATCTGAAATGACATCAAAGTCTATCACACAATAATTACTACTAAACAATAGAAAATAATTTGGCAAATTTTCTGTGCACAGACTATAGCTTATTATTTGTCTTTTTTTTTCTTCAGCCATTTGAACTCATCTTTATCAGAAGGTTCAAATAATTCCAGAGGGGACTGTATTTTCTCATGAATGGAGAATCTCTAAAAAAAAATAGGTCCTGCCACCGTTCAGTCTAAATTCAGAGCACAATGACAGCAAGAAACGGCAATGCAGTTTCTCTCCCCATCTGAAAACGTTCACAACAACCAATTCTAGGTATTCTGAATGCTCATTTGCTTGGTATCTTGGCAGACTGAGGCCCTAGTTAGGTATTAAAGCACGCTTCTTCAGTCTGGGGTTTTGAAGGAGTTGGGTCACCGTGTATTCTTCAGCTGGAGCAGCGGAGAGAACAGTACAGCTCTTATGAATCAGTGTTATTTTCAGAAAAAGAATACTCAATCACTGGGGTGGTAAGAAAATCACTAGTCTCTGCCACACTAACACTAACTCACCGATGAAAGCTCCATTCTTGGGTGAGAATAAGAAATGTTCATTCGCTGGAACCAAAGGCTGCTATCAAGGCTTTTGAACAGCACAGCAATAAAGCTTTCCATTGCCACAATGGCAGTCACTGTGCTAGAGGAAAGTAGCTCTAAGTATGTCCTCAATTTTTAAGTGGTTGGATGTTCCAGAAAAACTATATAGTCCTATAACTGAAAAGTTGGTGACTTTAAAAACATAGTATAGCCTGGAAGGAAAGCAAAATTAGCCAAGAGATTATCATTCTGCCTCCCAAAATGTAACAAGTCAAGGATAAAAGCATCAACTTATTTTGTTCACTTTTTTGGCCAAAGCACAACCACCCCCCACCCCCACACCAATCCCCTTTACTGGGTCTCTTTTAACTGACTGTTTCCATCTCTCTGAATGGAGTTTTTCTTCGATTGAGAGACCTTGGATCGGTCTGATTAAGTCTAGACGACACTGTAGAATATTAAGCATGCCTCTGGAGGGGACTCACTCCATTCCAAAGGGATACCTCCTTCCCATAGAATCTATGCAATCAATTTTTCATTAGTGCAAAAGTGTTTATCTGCTTTTAACATGCCCCTGACTCAGGCTGGATAGGGGTTGTGGGCGGTCAATCCATGCTACGCGCTTGTTAATTAAAGTTTATTTAATTGAGGAGGAACTGCTGCATTAATTAAGACAGAATCCTGCACCCACCCAGGTGGGTAAACTCTCTAGCTTTCGGACCACACTGAGGCCAACCTCTAGTCCTTTAGTGTTCAGTTCTGCTGTCGACAGACGTGAGGTATCTCGCAGAGTGAGAGGATTGTGTCCTGAATTTCGAAAGCTTTAAGAGAATGACAAATTACCTCTCTTTAAGATTGTAGTCTGAAAGAGAATCAAGTGACACCAAAAAACATCCCTGTCCACCAAAACAATCTTTCTTTCTTCTTGGACCCCGACCAAGCTGGCTGCATGCCGCTTTAAAGGTCTGCACACGCGTCGATCATCTCAAACCTACCATCCAGCCTCTTTATCCTTTAATTTTCTATTGAATTTCCGCCAAGAGAAATATTTTTGACAGCCTTATCAATGCACAGAAACACATCCAAATTTCTATAAATAATTGTTAGACTCAATATGGGGATTGGATTTTGCTCTGGGAGTTATCACACTGAAGGAGTCTACTCTGAGGAGGGAAAAGGTGCATAAATCACCTGGATCTAACATGTCACCTACATGCATTGAAAGGCAAACCCTCTGAGTATAAAGCTAAGCAACACATGAGGAAGCTCTGTTGTGAGCAGATGGGAATATAGAATCTATAGAAGAATGCCTTCAAATATTATCAATATTAAATCAATCGATGTGTTGCTATTACCACACAGTATGTTGTGCTGAAAAGTAACAAAAATAAGTGCTGCCAAACTCGACACAGGGAAGTGTTGATGACAAACCATTCATTCATTTCTTTGGTCTGGACCGTAGAGGAAAAGTTTACTTTGTTGCATGTCGTTTAGGTTCACGCGGTCCAACTACAAGCAGAGCAAAATTCACATGTTCTAACAAGTGGTCGTAAAGCTTTTTTCTGGGGCTCATAGTACACTACACATGGCTGATGCTACTGTAACATATAGCTCACTAAGATGTAAAATGTCAGACAAACAGTTTTTCAGCCCACAAAGTCAGGCTCCCCATTCATCACCTACGGCGCAAGTCCACACCCTACATCAGTATGACATCACAAATTAGAGTTTTGGTTCTCTGATTTCTACCGACCAAATACCGATTGGAGTGTCCTTGGCGATGACATGTATGAAGAGTTTTATTCCAAAATGCTTCATATCTACATTACCTAACATCAATTGTTGCAATATTTTGGAAATATAGAGGATTGAATAATGTCACTTTCAAAACATTTAAAGCTTAAAGCACATTATATGTGCTATATTTACACTATATTTTTCTTCATACTTATATTTTCATTTTGACTCATAAGCAGAGTATTATGCCCCCTATTTCCTTGAAGTCGTGAAGCCCCTATTTAAACATAGTTGAGTGGTATTCCCTTATCCCTTACATTTTAATATAAATAAATGTCAGTTTTGCCACTCTCTATCGTTGGTTGATATAACACAATAATGGTCCAACCTATAGCCACTAGGTCTTTCACCAAAGATGGAGACAAAATCAAAGAAACACAGATCTTGTGGATTACCACTTTGAGTAATATGCCTTTGCTTCCATTAAGTAAAGAAGGAGTCAAACAACTTGTTCTGACCTACTGAGCAGTCGGGTCCGGTCCAGTTCGCCTCACAGACGCAGCTTCCCGAGTCTGTGTTGAAGGTGCCGTGACTGGAGCACTGTTCTGGACAAGTACTTTTCAGGATCTCACAGTTGATCCCTCCCCAGCCCGGGTTACAGTGGCACTCACCATGATGACAGGCTCCATGACCGGAGCAGGTTGGGTCCAGACAGTCCACTGAGGAGGCACAGTGAGGACGACAGAAGAGTTTTTTTCTTTTTGACCGGGGGTTACAGACATTCACTTGAACAACAATAAAAAAAATATCTTTACTATTATTAGTAGTATTATTTCCATCACCATCAACAGCATCACCACTATTGTTATACTATTGTTATTATCATTGCCATCAGTATCATTACCATCACCTACATAATTGTTGCTCTGATATAATGATAGTCATAACAATAGCCACAATAACCACAACACATCAAAAAAATTTTGATTCCATATTTCCCGCTTCTTTGTTGAATCTCAGTCCCTTACCAACCTCAGTCCCTTACTAACTCTCCCATAATCAACCCCTCCACCCCCAAATCCAACCCCCCCACAAGAAAAGTAGAGAAAAGGAGAGTTAATGGTTGCCCTTACTGACTTACTTACCACCAGCAACAGTGGCTGATAGATTCCAAAAAATGCCAGCCACTTTCACTGTTACCAACGTGTTTTTAGAATGGGAATGAACCTGGGTCACATGATGGCTGGTTAGTCACAGGGAACATTTGGCAGTATTTGGCAGTGTCTTGTCGTAATTTCCCACCCTGCTGGTAAGATCAACTACTTCCCCTTCCAATATCGCGGCAACACCATAATAAGGACTAAACAGGAGCACAATTAGTGTCTCAACAGATCTAATCAATTACCACCATTAGCATCAACTTGCTGATCTTGGTTAATAATTGGCAGTTATGACCAACATTATCAAACCACTACCAACAATTTGCAACAACACGATTATGCATCCACTAAAGCTGATTGCTCTGCATTTCCACATCTGCTTGGACACTGACATTGATTGTTAAACTGAACCAATTCATCAAACCAGAGACCTAATGTTCAAGCTTGAAACCTAAAAGCAAAATCCAAATGTTTTCTTTCCATAAAAAAACCCCCAAAAACAAGAAAAACACACATACACAATATAATCTCAATAGCATTTTAAATGTAAGGTCAATGATCTGCAGATATAAATCCGAGCTGATAAATGCCTTTTGTCTGAATGGGGATAATAAAGTTAAACAAACTGAAGGGGAGGGGGCTGTGGAAAAGGCTGAGGTGAAGGAAGACACTCCCTTTTCATTAAAAGAAGAAATAGATGCCATTGACTGATTCATTTTAACAGGTGTGTTCTACTGTGAAGCGTTAAAAAAGCTGATCGCATCAGTGGACAATAACCAATCCATTCCAGTCTGTACAGTCGTGTGGACTAAATGGTAAGAAGGAGTTAATTTATACACACAGTATTGATAACAACATCCAGAGAATTACCCGCTTGGTGGAGTTGAAAACACCAATTGTTTCACCAATGGTCTGTGTCGATCCCCCTGAGGTTCACACACAGACATGCTGCATCTAGCTACTTGAAATACAATGGGGAGAAGCTTTTCCCTTTACCTTGCTCACAGTTGCTTCCCTTGTGGCCAGTGTTGCACACACAGTTGCCCGCCACGCACAGTCCATGGCCCCCACATTGAGGATCAATACACTGGGAGGTGGGCACATCACACTCTGTGCCCTTCCATCCACTGTAGCACTGACAGCGTCCCCTGGTGTACTGGCCATTGCCACTGCACAAGACCGGACAGGCAGCTGAGGAGAGGTATGAAGATATGAAGTGTTATTTATATTTACAGTATATAAAAAAAATTATGAAATGAAAAATGTCTAATTTTAAAAAACTTTACTATAAAGAGCAGTAATGTAAAACACAAATGCAGAAAACAAAAAAATAATCTAAGACCAAATTTATATTAAAAAAAATCTAGGGTGCCGAAGACTTTTGTATATATATATATTATCCATTTTGGAAGAAGAAAATAAATAATTTACTGTTTGTAATTTATCAGTCTGCAGAAGTGTTTTTATTTTGTCAACCAGTAACTATCCTAACTAGTAACTAACCAATTACTATCCTTCAAAAAATAATGATTTGTAGTGATTTGTTTTAATGTGTGCTGTCATTTTGTAAGAGTAAGTCTCACTTTCTTTAAAATGGTTGATATCTCATTTTGGAAGAAATCTCTTCATATTAAAAACACAGTTCAGATTCCATGGGATTCATTGGAAACGATGGACTACTTGGCAGCTACAACTACAGGGTTTGGTTCTCACATACAACAATGAGATGAATGGTCGGGATGAGAGTAAATGGTATACCTCTGGAACAGTACGGCCCAATGAACCCTGGGAAACAGTGGCAGGACCCCGCCACACACTCTCCGTTCCCGTAACAGTTGTGTGTGCACTCCGTTACTGATTCTGTAGGCACAAGAGAATACTGAATGATCACTGTGGAAGTCCACCTATTAATAAGATCAGAACATCATATTAGACCGAGTCTCAAAATTATCCTTAATATAAAATTTGACAATATTTGTCTTTTAGGACAACCAAGTTACTAAACCAATAAAAATGCCATCTTGAACCACCTTACCTTCTCCAAAGTCTATAAATTATCTTCCATTTTACCAAAGTTCATACAAAAGGTTTCAATGGCTCAAAGGGTCATGAAACTCACTCTACATCTAAATAACCACTAAAAGATGACTTTAATTAAGAAAAATCAAAACTGCAGTTATGTTTTTTTCCCGGAGGAATATACTTTCTTTGGCTTTCTAAGCATCTGCAGTACTCCTAACAAGTATGGCATACATTTACAGCTATTTGTCCATGTCCCACTAAGGTCTAAGCCTGCATAACACATTTGCGGCAGCCCGACTATTCCCATCTAAGCCATTTTAAGTAAAAGCCACACAGGCATTTTAAATGCCAAATAATTCTATTTCCTTGACACATTTTTCTTGCCTCCTGTCAAAAATCCCTCCACCCTTCCCCCAACCCTTGAATGACTGATCATGCCCACACAAGCAATGCAGTCTCTTGAGTGTTTACAGCTCTGTAAATCCTCTCTGACTTGAGGTTAATCTGACATATCCTACAGACAGATCTTGTGTTCATTCAACAGACCATCACTCATAAATGGCAACCCCAAAAGACTCTGGCCCTCATTTTGAGGTGTTAAGAGGCCAAACTTTTTTGTTATTACTCTGTCTTGTATTGGATGTTCATTGAGCCGTCGACAGACCCAGGCAATTTTGACCTCTCACTCGTCGATAGCTTCATATTTGTAGAGGTGGATCAATGGAACTCCCCAAAGGAAATAGAAAAAGAAAAACGTTAACTCAACCTTAGTGTTTTTCCTACCTTGAAACCCACAAGGAAATTTCACAGACTTCAGAACAATGAAGAGGTTGTTAGGAGGGAAGGATCAATGTTGTGTATCGTCCAGTCTTACAGTGTTGAGCACAGTAATCCACTACTCTCCAATGAGAACCTAGAGTTGCCTCCTATAAAGCTCAAAGTTTGAAAAGCTCATCTTTTTTACTGTGGCAGCCAGACTTGCTAACAACCTAGCAAGCACAGCTGTTTAAGGACATTAAAATCTTCCCAACATGTCATTACACATCATTCCAATCACACTCATCAGCTTTTGCAACAGATGTCTCTCCCCGTACCCTGTATGATGGTGTTGTAAGACACTGCCTCCAGACTCCGACCGTCATTATAAAACGCCAGGTGCCACACTCCCGAGTCCAGGTACTGGATGAACCCGGCTTGGTGGAGGGTGACCGGGTGCTCCATCCGGGCCCTGGCCTCCGGTTCGGTGGGAGCCCGACGTTCTTTGGCGATGAGCCGGCTGCCGTCCAATAGTTCTACAAAGTCATACTGCAAGACATAACCAGAACAGATTCCTGAAGATACAGATAGTTATTTGATAGTAGGTCTAATTAAACCCTGCAGGAAAGGGACAGGTGAGTGTAAAAAGTTTAGATTTTCTTTAATTTGATGTCTTGCTTGGAGCCCAATCTAAGAGAAACTCTACAAAGTCATACTGCAAGACACAACCAGAAAAAGGTTCATGCACACAGCAAATGTTCCAGTGTTGACAAGTGTTGATTTTTCAGTGATAATTATATGGAATAGACAAGTGTTGACTTTTTAGTGATTTGCAATTGACAAGTGTTGATTGTCCACTCGTAGAGCTGACATGGCTCCGGGACGGCCATTTAAAACTATAAAAAGTGTTAAATCAAGTCTGATGCGTATGGATTTATATAAACACTGGCATAGTGTTGCTTTTTTTACACTTTCAGAGTTAAATTAACACAGATGATGATGCTGTGGAGATAACCACTGTTGCACATGGAGAAAATACACATAAAAGGAGCTTTCAATAAAAATGCATCACACTCTTCAATGACTGATCTACATTTAAATCAGGAAAAACCTAATAAAATGTCATAGACATTTGCTGTTTTGTTTATTTGATATACAATATATGTGTAATGAAACCCTGCAGCAAATTGAGGGGCAATCATGCAAAGCTTACATTTTCTTTAACTAGAAGTTTTTCTTAAAGCTGTCTTCAATGATGCTGCATTTAAATCATATGGGAATAACGCGAGAACGACTTGACAGTTAAAAGCAACAACTTGGAAGTGTTCACACATTTGAACTTGTTTGAAGCTGTCAAGGCGCAATGGGTGAAGCCGACTGTAGATGCTGGTTGCTCCTGATCAGCTTAATGATTGATACATTTGAGTTAATCTTTCACAGTAAACCAGATATTGCTATGTCAACCACAAATGAAAACTCCTTGTGTCCTGCCATTGTAAGAGATGATGAAAATCTGCCATTTTGTTCATTTTATTTAAAATGGATACATAATTTCCACTTGCCATCTTTCCCATGTGATGTCAATGCAGCAGAATCACACCAACAGTCTGATTTTCTTTCCAACACGCCTCGCACGCAAATCATGGATTAAAGGGTAAACTAGGAGTAACGACTGATTCCTGCCAACTGAAACAGGTAAAGTAGCGCATCTGCTCGCTATCCCTTCTCATTGCACCTGCTAAACACCTGAACCTCATTCTGACTGAGGCTGCAGGGTACAGAGGAGTGCTGCACATACAGACAAGCCCCCAGGCTATAACAGTCTGTAGGATGCAGAGGAGTACAGCCAATACAGACAGGACTCCTGGCTAAAACAGCCAGTAGGCTACTTAGGCAACATAGTGCAGGTAGGCACTCTGGGTAGTTTTTAGAAGAGCTTGAATTTGAAAGCAATGATGAGGTTGCTTGGAGACGGCTTTACTGAACTATATAGACAGTGATTTTGGAGCAAAACTCAAACATAACCTATCAATTAAGTCAATATTTTAGAAAACAATTCAATTTTATTCTTCTTTTTATTGAATATGTGAATAACATCCACCCACATAAAAACATGATGGGTTTCAACACAGTTGAAAGAAGGGGAAAAAAGAAACATTAAATAAGGATTTAGAGCGAAGGAATGTGAGACACATAGACACAAGCAACTTTTCAATTGACTTGCACACTGACAGGAAATAAAGCATTAAGCAAGGGGCAGGAGAAGTCAACACTGTGATTTAAACCCCTTTGAGTGGAGCAGAGGGCCAGGACAGGGATATTAACCTGGTGGAAGCTGACTTCTTTGTGTTGTTGGCCAGAGGGGTAAGTAATAAAACAGGTCAACCCACAAGCCCAAACTTCTTGCCAAGTGCATACATCTCGATTAGCCGGTGTGAAAGCCCCCCAACTCATCTCAATCCAACAATAGCAGCTAATAACAGGTAAGAGGCCAAGCGTGGAGACTCCACAGGCCGCCCCATGGAGAAAAGGAACGCTTTGAGCCTGTAAAGTCTTCGACCTTTAGATTGAGCGACCTTAGTAGACAGTCGATAACAAATTAGTGCAAATTCCAAAAAATCAAACAAGAAAAATTTATTTCTTCCAGCTTAAGTTTGTACCAGCAGAGACAGACACTCAATAGCACACGGAGAAAGGATTTGTGAAAGGTGGAAAGGCTGATGCACTTAAAAGTTGGTGTTGTCTTCCAAGTTGTGAATACAACTAACAGTCAATATCTCTCATTGGGTTCTTTCATGCTCAGTTAAGTAAACGCATTGATTTATGCCCCCAGTAACTTAACAGAATGTAATCTGGAGGTGGCCACAGTGGACACAGTGTCCAGCATTGACAAGCTTGAGTGTCTGCATAGCAATTGCCTGAGACATAAAAGCAGTGTCTTGTTAATTAGCAGTCTTTGGTCTTTGGGTTTGTTAGGTTTCTGCCCTTTTTCACCTTGAAAGTGCAATCCTGCTCTCCTGTTGTCACTCGCGTTGGACTTTCTTCCATCAAATAGTGGCCCTAACTCTCTTCACTTGAGTGAAGCCCATCTTTGCTAAGAGAGAATGTCAAGAAGGTAAAGCTAAGAGCTTTTGCAGTCAAGTGTGGTGGAAAATAACAATTGAGTGCTTCCATCTCCATCTGTAGACAGGAGATTCTGATGACAGCAATGCCATTCAAGAGACACATTAGACATTTTTGAAAACTTCGATTTGAAAATGACAGACACTCCATGAAAGGAATCAGATGCAGATGAACATAGACAGACAGGCACAGCCAGACATGTATGTGCACAAATAGGCAAAATAAACCTAAGAGAAGAAAACTAAAATGAAACTGGAACCAACTAGTAAGCAATCTGATAAAGACTGATAAAGAAAGCTACTCAGCCTTTACCTGAGTGTGAGATGGTGCAAGACCCTTCCTCCCATAGACTCCTATCAGAGCATTCTTCTGTACCGAGATGTTGAACTTGAGGAAGCGTGGCTGCTCCATGCTCAGTCGAGAACGCCAGAACACCCCGGGGGGTACGCTCTGACCCACCCTCCGACCTATTTCCACCTGCCCAGTGTCAATGGAGTTGTTCTCCTGATGGAGCACGCTAGTCCTTCCTAGAAGACAGAAATACACCCACACCAAGAATGACGTAAGGATTCGTACAGTATCATAATATCACAGAGAAGGAGATATAGTATAAATATCAGTCAGCATAGAGCCATTCATGCCATCAGCTCCAACCTTTACACTCCCATCTGAAATGCTATCTTGATTCTTAAGTATTTCTGGGTATCAGTAAATGCTGCGTTCTATCATTTGCCTTGTACTGTAATCTTATTCCTTTATTCAAGCAGGGAGCTAACAATAAGATAGTCGTCTCTATTTCAAATGAGTGCCAGCCAAGCAAGACAGGATTAAAAGTAATGGTTCCCTATGGTCCATGATGCACTGCTCACTGAAAAAATGACCAGATATAATTGGCTTTTTATAAGACTCTAACAGGCCGCATCTCCCATCTTTTGTGTGTTCCTGGTGACTCATAGAGTAAGGCTTCATATCAGATAAGGTCTAAATGGATATACTGAGCGCTACCTGGGCAGAGCAATAACAGCAAATCAAAACAATTTGGCGGATGATGTCCTTAAACTGTGTCCTTACAGCGCCGGAGATGGAAAGATGGCCGCTTTCAAAATGACTCATACGCACATGAAAAACTGTAGTCTGTACAGTGCTGTTACAAGAACAGATTGCATTGTTAAGAAGTGAAAAATCTGTAAAACATTTTCTTCACTCCAGTCTAAAGCTGGATGAGGTAGAGACGCCCTGTAACCTAATAACTATTTACTTTCGCTGCATATAACTTCAACCATTGCTCTCCCATCTTTTAAGATATATTTAAGTGCATATAAGGAGGGAACGTATATTGTGTTTAGCTTTGTGTGTGTGCGCGTCTCTAGTTGGGCCAGCGTTTGCGTGCCTCAGTGTTGTGTGTGTAATGAGGCCATTGCCTGTCACTTTAGCTTCAGTCAAAGTGAAGACTGGAATCCAAGTTTACCTCTGGGGAGAATAATAGCTGGCTATCGATTGCCTTTAAACAGTCCAAACCTGCCTCATGCTATCTTAATTAGCAGTACTTATGAGGATTTAAATCTAGCCTAGTTTCAACAATTGAGGTTTTACCCGGCCTTCTCAACTCAATTAATTCTTTCATGGCCGTGCATCCTAAACACCTTAGTGTGCTTGGAGATTCATTTGGTGGCTTTTGCTGTAAAGGTGAGCTAAGATGGCCTGTCTGCTTGGTGCTGAATACAGATGGTCCAAGATTATGATTATGTAGTACAAAGCTGTCTGAAATCAGTCAGTTAATATTCAGAAGATGCAGGATCTCGCAAAAACTCTCCAG
>OOFE01022189.1:0-13492 GCA_900323365.1 Monocentris japonica | reverse complement strand
CGCAAAAACTCTACAGACTGATTTGGGCCTTGAGCACTTGGAACATTTCATCACGTCATTCATGAGGCCAAATGGATAGTTAGACGCATCGCTGCTGTCAAAGAAAAAGCATGAACAGTAACTGCAGTTTGCCTTTTTCCTACTTGATTTGAAAGTTTACGTGATAATTAAAACCAAGGGGGTCAATGACAAATGCCATTTCGGGAAAACGTACTTTTCTGCAAGCAATTCCATAAGACATGACAAAATATATTTCAAAATCATTCCTCCTTGACAATAGTAATCTTATCCATTACTACTGTGGAGGCTTTTTTGTACTTCAGTCGGTACGGCACTGTAAAGGTTTATTCAAATGTTAATTCATGTTTTTTTCCTCACCGTTGTCAGCAGACAGGGCTGTCACTATGCTCGGCTGAGTGGGACCCATCTTCCCCACTCCTCCGTTTTCAAAAGCCGGTTGGTTCTCCAACTCTTGGAGCTGCCAATTGAGGCCGAAAAGGTGCATTGCTGTGAAATACACAAAAAGTGGTGTGGGCTTACAGAAATGGATACAAAAAATAAACACGCAAATAAACACACAGAAACGATCAACCCATCAAAGCAGAAAAAGACCCAAGGGCGAGCACAATGCATAAATTCAACGAGTGAAGAAAAAACAGTTTAACTTTTCAGTTTATATTTTACTTGTTGAGGCTACACTACCATGGGTGGCCTTTATGTAAGCACTGCGCTGCAAGAGGCCAGACAAAGTCATTTCAATCAATACTTAGGAACCCTGTTGCTCCAGCGTGTTTCCTTGGGGAGTGTTGTTCATTAACGTGCCAGAGTGTCGGCACACAAAGCAGCTACTGTATCAAAGGGAGCAGCAGCCAGAATTTCTATTTTGACACAAAGCTTTCACTTCAGACAACCAGACAAAAACAGGGGAAAGTCTTAAACTCCCCAAGTCTAATACAAAGCAAGGAGGACACAGAGATTCAACACCATGTGTACAAGAGAGTAAGAGAAAGATACAGAGAAAGAAAGAGACAGAGAGAGAGAGAGTGGGAGAAAGATTGTTAAGAAAGAGAGTAAGAGAGTGAATCGAGACAGACAGTCACAGCAGGAGGGGGAAGGGAGAGGGTAAGAAGCTGCTGGAAGCCGCAACACTCCTCTAGTTCTCTTACATAACTAAACTGTGTCTGGCTTTCATTCAGCCAACCTGCTTTATTGTCACAGTATCGGATGCAATCAAACTGTGTTCTTGTTGTTTTGGGAAACTGAGGTGCTTCTGTGAGCGCAGCGAGAGGGCCAATCTCCTTCAAAGTCACCAGCCAGGGAACATGCTGAGGAAGCATCTTGATTTCCGACCATTTGATCTGCGGGAGGAACTTTTTTCCAACACCCCTCCCTCGCTGGGAAGATGGATATTGACTGCAGCAAATAACTTGAGGGGTGGAGGTGGGAGCAGAGAGAATATCAAATGTGAAGCAGAGGAAAAGCTAGATAGAAAACGTGTATAGATACCACACAGTCTATCAATCAGTAGCTTGTTATGAAAATGGAGCATGTGTTTTGTTTAAAGCCTGCCACTGATGAGCCAGTACTCTGAGTTTTTGGCACCAATTAGGTTCAGTGTGAATGCTGCCTCTGAGGGCTGTTCAAATTGAACAGGTACTGCACATTGTCTGTGTTTTTGTGGAAATGCTTTCATTTCTTGGTCTAACATGTTGGTGTCTTTTTAACTGAGGAAAAGTGGTTGAATATTAGGGAAACGTTTCAGGGACTGCGGAGGAATATTAGGATGCTGTATTGCAAATTTCCAGGCTTAACTGAGGAAATGAAGAGCTTCATTCCAAAGTGAAATATATTGAAATAACCCGAACCCTAACCTCCTATTGCAAAATGATTGATAGAACAAAATTAAATTTAATTATGGCCTTTCTTAAAGGATAGCACATAACTTAAAATCTTGATTGACAAAATGATGACAGACTGAAACCTCTCAGTGAAGGGCTTGGTACCAGAGGACAGGACACCCTACTTCATTACAGGAAACATGGATTCCACATTGATCGCCAGTCAATGTGACAGACAAACATGCGTCAACATGCACACACAGACAAGTGCACACACACACACACACACACACGCACACACACACAAGCTGTGGACCTACAGCACTGTGCAAAAGTCTTAGGCACCCTAGATTTTTTAATATAAATTTGGCCTTAGATGTATATTTTTTCACTTTTCTGCATTAGTGTTTTACATTACTACTCTTTATAGTAAATATTTTCTTTTCATTTCATTATTTTTGAAAGCATCGTCACTTTATGTATTTTTTTTACATGTGCCTAAGACTTTTGCACAGTACTGTACATGTGACATGCTTGTTTTTTTTTTTTTATGTATTTATTTTCGCTTCTTTGTACATACGTTTTGTTGTCTTTTATATATATATATATATATATATATATATATATATGTTATATGTTTTCTGGAAAGCACTTTGTCACAAACCGCTTGATAAATGAATCATATTTTACACTAACATAATCACTCCGATGCTCCACAGATAAACATAGCGACTCCACTGCCCCAGTATCACTGATCTCCTACCAGACAAGAAATGGCATGTGGGACTGGGCTAACACATATCAGACATATCACAGCACCACTGTGTGCTCTGTCCTCTTCTCTAGTATTGGTGCACCAAAGCCTGAATCACCACTTACCCCACCAGCAAATTGCTTCAAGGTGAATAGCCCTCAATTTATGAATTTACATGAGTTATTCCTGCAGCCGAGGCCAATTGAATTTAATATTTATGGGGCATGAGCAGCAATTCTCTTCCTGAGCAAGAAGCCAGAGAACTGAGGCTCTAATTTCTGATGTCATCAAAATGTTCCCTGCTGGTCCTTTGACAATGAATGGGAAGTTGAATTTTCAGGCTCCTAGCATGTTTGAGCTCTTACACCCAAATAGTTGTTAGTCTATAGTAGAATCAACAGTTCAGAGCCGACAAATCCCAGAAAATCATCTGGCTCTGTTTCAGGCACTGCAAGATTACTCTCTTCAAGATATAATTAACACTAATATAAACTCTACCAACCAAGGGCATCAGAAAACTTGAATGAGTATGAAAATTCAGTAGTGTTCCCCATTTAAACATGCAGATGACACCATCCTGATGGGCATCATCACCAAAAATAATTAGCCACATTTACCAGAGAGAGGTGTCCCATCTGGAATCATGGTGTGCCAACAACAACTTGGAGCTCAACAGCCTCAAAATGATTGAGACAAACATTGTTTTCTGCTGGAACCTGCCTGCACATCTCCACAGAAATTCCCCCCGGGGACTGCTCGACATAAGCCGCACAGCTCTGAGCATGGCTATGTTCATGTTCCCAGGGATAAGCGTCTCCAACAACCTCAGATGGAATAACATCTCTACCATAACATAGCCCAACACCAGATTGTTTTTTTTGTCCTGTGACAAATGAAGATGCTCAGTGTCTCCCTGTTAGTCCAAGTGTGATTCTACTCTATTCTTATTATTTTTTAATATCCAAAGTATACTCATGTCTTCCATTGTGTTCTGATTACAGAACTCATCTACTGGAGGAAGGCCCATGGTACAGGTGGTTCTGATGACTGGTACAGCTGCCCACCCATTTTTTTTGTGATAAAAAGATTTCAGGACATTGGCAATACAAACAAAATCCAAGAAATTTTCACTTTTACAAAGTGATTGATTGCACAAAATTAAAATAATATATGCTACTATTTAAAGAATAGTAGGTAACTTAAGTTCTTGGTTGAAAACACTTTTAATTACTGGATTTTCTATATGTTTCAGATATTGAATGAAACATGTCATTGATATTTTTCTTCTATTTGTATACAATCATGATCAACGATGTTTAATGAAGATGTTAACATTTGATTTTGTTTGAGTAGTTAAATTTAAAGTTACTGTATTTTCAAGCTGTGTTGACAGCCAATCAGGGTCCAGAATCGTAACTGTCCTGCCTCTGTTCTGCCTTCAAATTCATTCAATAAATACTATTTTAACTAAACTATCATGAAGGATATTATTCTTATCCCCAGCCACAGCATATTTGAAAGCAAAACATGAAAACTGAGCAGTATCGGATTAAAATTGCATTGCACAACAATGATGCAATGCAAATCAATATGTGTGCATCTGTACTGTGCGAGTGTGTTAATGGGACGGTCTGCGAGTTGACAGTGCAGGAGTGTAAAAGTGTGAGTGCACTTTGTATTTATTTGAGACATTGCACCTGGTAGGTGAATTGGCGGCAGATGAAAGAGAGAGGAAGTGGTGAAAAAACTCTTTGACACCTGAGGCAAGTGGCAAGTGGCTGCATCTGCTTAACTCCCACACACACCAAAGAAATTCAAACCCCAGACGTAGTCTCAGGAATCAGGCCAAAAATACAATTCCCTTACACCTGACAGGCCTACAATTAAACTAGCGTGTGATTATTGGGGGAAGAGATTGTTGTGAATGAATCCAATCTGCGAGAACAACTACTCAACAAAGAGCTGATCCCGGGCTGAGCTTTTCCTTGTGTAAACCACGCAGATTTGTTGTGAAGATAAAAATAGCACCTGAGTCTCACAGATACTGAAAAAAAGAAAGTAACAACACAAATTTAATGAAATCAGATCAAGAATAACAACAAGCAACAAAACAGTCAAGTCAATAAAGGGATTGTTAACGCTGATATTGATATAGCACATTTATGACCTCTCCTTCCTGAAGAGAGCACTCCTCTCTCTATTCGCCAATAAAACAGTGGTTATAGCATCTTCCAAACAAAGATGTATTTCTCCTTATACGACTGTGTCACATTTTCTCCCCCTCTCCGTGCTGGATGAATCCTTATATATTTGCTCAGGGGAAAGTCACAGTATAAGATTAAGGGCTTGGATGACAAGGGGGGGCATAAGGAGAGATGAATCTCGAACAGTTTTATTGCTGTGGTCAAGACTCAAAAGGTTAGCAAGAAGTCAGCTTTGACACATGCAATAAAAAAAAGTCCAAAAGCCTCCTCATAGGGAATAATGTCCAAGGGGGAAGGATGAGCATTAGTTTCTGTTCCTGACCAAGATGAAAGCACTTCCTGTTTGACAGAATGAGAGACTTTTGGTTCTACTACAAAAAAAGACTATGAATCAAGGTATCCTTTAAAGTTCAAGTGTCTGGGACTGGTTTCCCTTGTTTCGGGGGTTTTTCCTCAACTTTGTGTTTCTTTTTGACGTTGCCATCTGTTCTGGCCAATAGTCCCATTTGAACCTCCCTGCCTGTGTTTTAGCAGGAACCCCCGAGGATATGAATGGGTTGTGTCGTTTGGTGAGCTGTGGATCAGAACTGCAGGGATGATGCACAGCCCCTTATCAAAAGGAAACGCAGTCAGGAATGTCTCATCGGAAACTGTACCAGGGATATGTCGGCGTATCTGACTGATAGCTTAGTCAGACAGAAGAAACTGAATCATATCAGGACATCTGCAATTTCTGCAGAAGGAAATGCACCGAAGAAGAAATACTCTTGCAGAGATCAAACTTTATATAGATTAAGAGGCATGTCGGCTCCATTCACTCTGGTCGACTTGTCTATCATTTGTTACGTTTGACCGAATAGGATGTTTAACGGCTGTCTAATGCCACCTCAGATGCTGGAGGCGTGTTTCTCTTCCAGAAAACTGAAAGAAAGTGTTTTTGGGCATAACAATTTCACATTTTAATATACATGGGTGACAGCTTCACTTAAACATCAGACAATAATAAGTATTCTGTGACACTATGAAACCACAGCCTGGATGAATACTCGATTCTGACTGGCTAGAGAATTGATTTGTTTCTAAATTAACTGCACTACCAAGATGTGATCATTCCACTGAGCCATCAGCTGATGGCTCAGCACTCGGCGTCAAAACCTGTGAACTCGTACGCAGGATTAGGTATTCACTAAGGTGTAATTTTCAAAAAAACATGCTTACCTATGCAGTAGCAGAGAATGATTGACAGCACCACAGCTACGCCCACTGCAATCAGCGCGGTGCATTTCCAGGAGCAGTGTTTGGGTGACTTCTTGAACTTGAAAGCCCCTCTGGACAGGCTGTTTCTGGGCAAGGGGCGCGCCGGTGTGGAGTAAACCGTCCCTGTTGCCATGGTGTAACCTGGGGTGGCTGCGCCAAAGAAAGGCGTTGTTCCTGTGCCCGTTTTAAAGAGAAAGTGTCTGTGAAAACAAAAACAAACACACCAGAAGAATTAGAAGAAACACAAACTGGTTTAAAATGAACACTAATACAAAGTCTGTTTGTAGGTCAGATTCAACATTAAGAGCCCATGGATATCCACAGCAAATAAATAAATACATAATATTGATAATAATGGTGGCAGGGTGGTTTGGTGGTTAGTTCATCCCCTTCAAAATGTTATTGAGCTGAAAATCCACCCCAGTTTGCCCCTGGCTTTTTCTGACCCCTCTGATTAAATGCCTTCATACAGTATATGTGTCTCAAAGGGATATAGGAAAAATAAATTCCTGTCAGTCACTGTTAGTAATGAGGAAATCCAAGTAGTCAAACTTTCACCAACACGCTAATGCAATAACTTACATGTACAGCACTCCTCGCGGGACGAACGGGGCCATAATATAATATCCAGTGTAACCCTGACATTGGAAGGGGTGAACAAAAGGTACCTCATAAAAACAATCATCTCCCACTTGCCCTTTTACAACTGGGCCTTTGCTAATAGCCCATTATACCTGGGGTAATTAAGAGGGTTTAATCAAATGCACTACGGAGTGATCGTCCTATTAACTTTTAAACCCCACGTGAAAAGCTCTTAAGTAAATGAATTAAGCCTTGTTGCCACTCTTGCCGCTACTTAGAGATTAATACCCAAATGCCTTCAGGCTCCAGAATACGGCCAGGGAAATTGGACAGATTGACCATGCATTGCGAATGCTCCTTTATTGCAAAACACTATATATCCATGTTGGAAAAAATCATTTCCATATGTTTCATTCAAAAGCTGAAGTGCTACTATTTTGTCAACCAAGGACTTATATGATAACTTTTAAAAAAGCGCCACAGTTAGCGTCACTTTTTTGGTGGGCAACTCATTTTGGAATGAAATAAAGTATCAGCCAATGCATAATTCTCACACTTACCATGTGCTTCATGATGAACAAATCATCTGAAGGCGAATGTCATGTTTATGACAAAAGAGATCTGGTTCATTGAGCATCTGATGTGCACACTTAATACCCTTTACCTCAGCTAAGAGTCTCTCTCTCTCTCTCTCTCTTTTTATTTTCCACTCAGTGTCTACAGTGTTTTACACAAGTCACTTAGTCTGTGTTTTATGAGTTCTATAGATCCCAGCAGGAGTGGTTGCCATGGTAGCTGCTAATGCAAATATACAAATAAACTGGTCGGGCGGTATTTATTAATGAATTATTTGTATGGCATGTGTGAAGTCTACACGCACATTTTGTAAATTTATTTTTTAAATCCTAATTGTAAATTTGCACTGAAGGGATCAAGAAAGCCTTACTGGGTGCATAATCTAAAACCTAACAGTTAAGACCTGCAAATCTGCGTAATGACACAAGTTTCCCCTGCCATTGACTAGGTGCAGTAGGTCACCCTAAGGAGCTGCCAACCCACTTGAAACACTTTCATTAGCATTGGTTTCAAGGTAGCTTTAGTGTTACATGGTCTAAATCCTGTTGCCGAGGCTTTTTCACCTCAACAAGAAAAATAAACTCTGGGGGAAACTCTGTTCCAAAAGCATGTAAAATGAAATTAAGTTAACCAAATGTATTTATAGATTAATTGCTATGTGCGTTACAGACCCACACCACAAACTTTAAGATATGACACATTACTCATAGTTCAGCACCAGCACTCAGATGTCCGCTACCTCCTTCCTCCTGAGGCCATGTCGCTGGGCTAAAAACTCCTCTGATCAATTCTTGACTGAGAGAACAAATGTCAGATTCGGATGGTCTCGCTTCTCTATGCCCTGATTGACACGTGCTGTCACGGACAGACAGGGATTCCTTTTAAAGGTTATGGAGTGTCACTGTAGGAATGATAATGCTCTGGTGTCTGGAACCTGGAGAAGGCAGATTCCTCTATCTGGAACAAGCTGTGCTGTAGCTGCACTGCAGACTCTGTAATATGCAGCGGGGTAGGAATTGAGGTCAAAACTTGCACAACGTCTGAGGCAGCAGACACGCAGTCAGACAGACAGACAGATAGACACCCCTATCTTGGGAGTTAAGTGTAAGTAGATGCAATCTGATGAGGTAGGCAGAAAGGGAGTGTATGTGTGTGTGCGTGTGCGTGTGTACTCTCTAAGCAAATACATAGTGCACGTTGCACAGATGAGCTGGAGACTGTCTAGCTTGTAAATTGATGTCTCGAAGCTACCTGCGTTCTCATTTCTGCAAAGATGTGAGCATGTAATGTTCTTATGACATCCAATTCAAACATAACTCAATTAAAATGACCAGAGGCATATTGTAAGCACTGGTAATAAGGGCACTGCCATCGAGCACTCGGTAATATTAAAACCGGTGACAGAGGGCATAATGTGAAATAACTATTACTGTTTTGTGATGATAATAAGAACCAGACCAGCAATCATTAAAACATTTATTTTTTTAAATATATGAAATGCTGTTTGTTTTACTGTTTGATAACTTTTGGTTGCATGCGTCAAAAAAGATTTCATAACGGGAGATCATTTTTTAATATTTGCCTCAGGGTGATATGGAACTCCAGTTCAGACATAGAGAGTTGGCTATATTTTATTAGTTTTTATCACTTTACTTTCTATGTGCAGCAAAACTGTAAGCTGTCAGAATGTCACCAAGACAAATTCCTGCACTGTAAATGCATTGTACTCTTCAATTAAAGTGACTCTGATGTTTTTCATGTCAGTCTTTTTGCTAAACAGCAGATTGAATGGGTCCAAAGATGAAATGCTGTTGGACATGATTAACAAACAGAGGACCAGTGTAAATGTCTGGGGCTATACACACTGGATGACCGGCTGTAATTGATTACAGCCAGTGTGACGCAACGAAGCACATTACCATGCTAATCTAGCCAGCTCTGTAGATGGCAATGTGGCGTGTGTGTGTGTGTGTGTGTGTGTGAGAGAGAGAGAGAGTGAGGGAGAGTGAGAGAGAGAGAGAGCGAGAGGATAAAAGAGGGCAAAAAAGAGACAGAGGAACAGAAATGGGAGAGTGGGGGATCAAAGAGCGAGAGAGACAATGAATAGAGAGAGAGAGAGAGAGAGGGCGAGAGAGAGAGCAGATGAATGGCTGTGAGTCAGTGTGATCGCAGTGTGTTTGTGTGCCTGCTTGTCTGTCCCATTGAGATGGCCGCAACACAAAAGCAGCAGCAAGCCCGGTCTCCTCTGCTCTCACAACGTTGCTTGTCATCAGGATGACATTTGAAAACATCCTCACAGAGGACAAAAGACTAAACAGTGAGTGGGTGGATTTGTCTGAGGCTAAGCTCCAGCTGGAGGGGTGAGGGAGCACACCAGAAACAATGTGAATTGGTGCCCTCAGAATATGTAATCTGCCTATTAGCCGCTGCATTGTGTTAGCATTAGCATTTCAAGGTGAGTGCAGGAATAATAAGGGCTCTTTAATTTAATCCGCGGCCGAGAAAGACTACAGATGTGCCAGACGTCATGGTGATTCTTTACCGCTTTCACACTTTTCTCTCTCTCATACTCTGTCGATGTCGCTCTCTCCCACATCACCACCTGCCCTCTCGACAGGGGGCCTGCTAGCAGGTGCTATTCTGGTATAGCTAGCACCTCGTCTGTGTGACGGTATTTCAGTCCACCAGTCCTCCCCCGCACCCCTACGACCACTACTACCACGGAGCCCAGCGTGGTGCCATCTTGAAACGCTCCCTCGGTGCGCGCCGATTGTTTACACAAAGAATTATTACATTATTACGAGTGTGATTAGTTTTGGCGTGCTCAGCTTTTATGTATATAGATCTAAGATGGTCTTTACAGCTGAGCGCCGGGCCTTGATGGTAGCTCTGTTTTCATGAATGAAAACTGTGTGAAATTTACACCAGCCACTACTAGCTGAATGGTGGTCAACTTTAGCTGTGGCAGGTTATAATTTGGGACATTTTCATATAAATACATGTCCATTTTGCTACTCTCTTATTGATCTAACCCAAAGGTGATATAACCTATACCCAGTTCATTAAAGGTTTAACATTTGCTGTTCTAAACACTCAGTAGCAGGCCTTTCCTGCCGCACAGGAAGTGATGCGTTTTACGTTTCCAGCAACAGCAACAGCGGTTTGTTTGGAATAAATATAAGAAGAACTGGATAGTTAGCATGAGAAGCGATAGCCACCATTATTGAACAGACAAAGAAAAGAGAGCCACCTACAGAAACTCAAACTTCATCAACAGAAAATTCAAGGAGAAAGACATCACAGTACTGGACACACTGTTTGATTGACAGGTGATCTCTGGGAAGTGCAGTGCAGAAACATCACAGCAATGAGTGCTTAGCTTAGTTTTGGGATGACCCATGGTGGACGGTGGAGAAAAAAGGTTTTATCTGCCCTGATGTGAAGCAGGACGCAAATATCTCCATACATAGGCTAACAAAATCTGAGACGTAAACCAAATTCTATTGGGATTACCTCCGCTATTCTTTTTCATCCCCAAGAAACACATTTTCTGTCAGGAAAATGTACTGTCAGTGGGACACTGTACCACATGATGATTTTCGAGCTGAGACATAATTTCATTTCACCAAAAGACTCCCTTGACACGTAGATCCAATGAGGATTGACAGTACATTTATAACTGCAACGTGTGGCTGGGCAGGCCTTCAGAAGACTCATTTTGAAATGTCATAACGACTGTTCTAGCCGAATCTCATTGAATCTAAGAGAGGAAAAGCTGAAGTGGGTTCCAAAGGACATACATATGTAAGGGTAGACGCCTACCTGTATCTTATCCATTAGAGCACTTATATACCTTCTAGTGCATAGAATATAGCCATTACAAATCAATTTTACACATATAGTCTATTTTAAATAAAGGATTGAGGTAGTGCTCAAGAATAATTGCCTTGCAAGTGCATGGGACCATTTTACTCTCTAGGGACATGCAATTCACATAATAATGGAATTCAATGGCACATTCATATAAAGCTAATTGAAAATATCAGTATGTCTAAGGAGCTAAATGGTAAAGAGGGTAACCTCAGGGGTTTATTAAAAGCACTCCACACACTTTTAGGATCTGAATCTATCCTCAGCACTTGAGAATAGCGTTGCTGAACCACAAGCAGTAACAGAGCTCTGTTGCCAACTAATTGAGCCCTTTAAATTGAGGAGCTGGAGTGGTCTTGGAATAAAGCAGGACAAAAGCTGAAGTGGAATAATTTCATGCAATATATCTTCAGTGGAAAACCTGCATTTCCCACTCCGAGAACCGTTATTAGATTAATTTTAGAAGACAACACAAAGTCTGTCACGATTTGTCATGTGTGTATGTTTTCAACAGTTCATTAAAGCGTTTGGGTTTTTTGTTTGTTTTTGTTGTATTAGATACTTCATGTTTTTTCACTGAATTGAAAAAGAAAGTTGCATTTTTCTGACACACACATTTTGGGAAACATGCGGCAGTTTTTATCCAATTAACCTCCTAACAAGATGCTAAGATCAGTGACTTTATTCACTCTCACCATTTAATAATGAGCACAAGAGTTACTGAGTGCAGCACTTCACTCAGTCGAAAGAAGCTATTTCCCTTTGAAAGTTGGTACTGAGTCAAATTAGCAGACGTGCTTTGAAGACCAACATTGTTATGGTGGTAAAACACTGTTAATTACTGTAGAATTAGCCAATGCCGTCGACGGAGGGCTTGGTTGAGCCACAGGAAACATACAAGGCCACAAATACTAGATCGTAACATTTTGATTTACATTTCAGGCATTAAATTGCCGTATTTTTAAATTGCCTTCTTCAGAGCAGCTTAGAATTAGTGTGTTTCTAGAGTCAACTTAAAATTCCTAGATTGCGAGCATTACATCATGTGATTTTATATGACAGAGCAGTGCTACGTAAAGAAATAAAATACATGCATACATATTGATGTTGAAGGTATCGCTTGTACCTTCTACATGCGTGCTTTGTCAGACCCATTTAAGGACTATGCTGGCCCAGAAACCTCCTAAAGGCAGCCTAATATATGTTTTCTGGGGCTTCTGTTTACATTTCTCAACCTGGTAGTTTACTTGACATCTGTGGTTACGTGGTGAACCGGGTCTTCCCTCTGGCCCCGTCAGTCTGCAGCAGCCCTCTGAGTTCCCTCCCACTGACAAGCACTTGATTTAGAGTCCAGTGTGGTGATAGTGATTTATGCCTTGGCTGATGATAGGTGTGCACATATTGTTTTGTCGATATCGCTAAGACAGCTCAAGGTCGTCACGCGGTTAGTATTCAATCACTGCATCTTCCCCAGAACGGGAAACAGTCGCTACATATCCCGATTGATTCAGTCAGATCATAAGAGGTTGTTACTCCCTCTCTGCCACAGACAAAATTCAAAGTCTACATTCATCCAAGCCTTGGAAAGGGCATTCTGTGCCAGGGAAATATCAGCTAGATTGCAATCATCTACTTGAGGCCATTTTGGAGTCGGAGCGCAATGCACCACACTTCATTAGCCGGGATATTTTGAACCCACTGATTAAGACAAATGAAATTGATGTTTCAGTAGGAATGCTTGGCAGAGGCTCCTTATGACAAAGTGTTACCTTGCACAGCAAATCTTGACATAAAACATAATCCACTTACATAGTTCCTTGTTAAGTTATAGCCTCCCTGAATAGAACTGGCAAGCCCCTGGTTACTCAGATCATTTAACTCTAACCATACATTCTTCTTCAGAAGTGTATCGAATTTAGCAATCCACCTTTAATTGTAGGTGCATACCAAAACCTTTAAACTGTTACTTACTGTTACAGGAGACAAAATGTCTCTTGGTTTCAGAATCGACTCAATTAACTCTAGACAGGCCGAAGGATTTGGAGGGTCTAGGATGAGACCGTCAACTGAAAGGCGTGAATATAGTTATAACTAGTATTTTTTGGTTTGAACAGAAAGTGGATCTAGGAAAACAGCCGTCGATTGTCTGCAGCTTGGCCTTTCTAGTGTTAAAAGGCAATAATTACTTTACACATCATCTTCTTTTTTGTGGCAATGAAATTTGTTTCATGATATCATCTGGATCTGAAATTCCCAGATGTGTGTACTGGGGTATTACAGTCCCCCTCACTCAGCCAAAGTGCATTGTGGGCCACTTACCTGCTCTCCAGGGCCACATTGCTGCCCAGGACCCAGCTGTCCTGCAGCTGGACACATTCCGCCGTGCCCTGCAACTCGGCCGCCAGGCCGGC
>OOFE01022186.1:14090-25991 GCA_900323365.1 Monocentris japonica | reverse complement strand
ACGTAGGTATAATGTGTAATCACTGCGGCAAGGAGAGCCATATCAGTTGGGATGCTTATGAATGAACCTACGACGATATATGGGTTTGTTGAAAGCTGATGATGGAAATGTGTGTGTGTGTGTGTGTGTGTGTGTGTGTGTGTGTGTGTGTGTGTGTGTGTGTGTGTGTGTGTGTTTTTCTGACTGATTGTGCACATACCCACGAGTAGGCTGGAGCAGTTATGACCCCCCCTTCAAATATTTATGAGAATTGGTCTCTTATATTTATAGTCTGGAAGCCGAAGGCACCACAGTCATTCCTCTTCAGCCCAATTGACTCTGCCAAGGTGAGAAGGAGAGAGAGAAAGAACAGAAAAGAAAGAAAGAGGGAAGAAGAGAGGGGGAGAGAGAGAGTGGAGAGAAAGAAACAGAAATCTAACTGGGTAAAAGAATCCAGAAAGATAGACAGGCATGCTGGCAGGCAGACAGTCAAATTGGGAAGAAATACATCTCTGACCGCCAATACATCTTTGATGGAAACTGTGATTTCCCCAAGAAATCAATATTTGAAATAGAAGCGATTTTAGGGATTTCTGAGGAAGAAAGAGATTTCTGAATAGACATAGTGTACTTTGTAATGAGTCGAGAGATTTATTTTCAATCATTCAACACTGCTGTACTGGTTGGCTCCCAGAACTAGCCAGCAAGAAAACTGTGGAATCAATACGGGGCCAATATTTTTGAGCTGAAAAATAAAAAGTTGTAAACAAAACAAAAAATATTGTAAGTTAAAAGATCCAAAACCACGATAAATAAAACCGGGAGCAAATCAATCAGTTCTAAATCTGTAAAACATGAAGTAAAAATACTGTTGACCAAATACATAAATAAAACCATCTTGAAACCAAAACTAAGTTGTGCTTTTGGGATTTTCAAAACGTTCTTTCTTTAATTCTTTTGTCAATCTCTTTGCAGACTTTTTTCACTAATTCACAAATCCTTTTTCTGCTTTCTCAAATTCACTTTTCTCTCTGGTAATTTGAGAAACCAAATTTTGTTTGTTTGTTGGTTTATTTTTGAGCTGTAAAGGAAAAGTCCATTACAAAAATATTGGCCCCATTTTGATCCCACAGAAATCTATCAATGTCAAAAGTGTCCGAAAGTAGCCTTACATTGCACATTTCCAACATGGCTCACTTTTGATCACGTTCCCATTTCCTAATGCTCTGATTTTGCACCCAAATGCAACATAAATCTTCACACATAAATCAAACCCCAGAGTACATTGTTCAGACACATTTCACACACATTTGTTTTAGAAAGACTTGTTGTAGGATTTTTGTCAGGCAAATGGAACTATAATCCCTGTTTGGCGTTTGGCAGTGTGGTTCTCGGTGTTCCTAAGGAATGTTTGGCCGCGGTGTCGGTTACATCATGAAACAAGGAGCCCACTGTGAGGGATTTAACACTCTGATGGCCCTGTGGTCGTCCTGAGGAACAGATGCAGTGAGAGGTACAGATGAATCAATCAACGCGACATCTGCACTCTAATCTGCAAGGCCCCTCTCCAACCAGGAAAAATCCCCATTAGCACACTTCCAAATGGACACCGAGACACACACACACACTGACACACACAGACACACACAGACAAGCACCTTCACACACACAGCAAGCTCTCTACATAATCTGATTTTGCCTTGAAATCATAGTGTCCAAGTTTCTTTTGTATTATGGCCGGATGGCATTACTTTGCTGGACTTACTGTCAACCATTCTGCATCTGTTCTTGGATGGCTGCTATTACAACAAAGTTCTCTAGGGCTGATGAAGACAGGGATACGATAAAACCTACGGAAAGCCAGTCATTTTCCAGTGCAAATGGAATAAGGCATGATTTCCACTGTTCCCAATAAAAAAAAACAACCTGATACTGTTCTATTGATTCCCCTTAACCTTGTCTGTGGGGTCATCATGATAGTAATCCTCAATGAAAACATGCAGGACCAGTTCATAGCTGCAGTTAATTCCTTGGTTGTCATGTTCAAGCTCACTGAGTGTGATGGATACCTTATCATGTTTCTGTGATGCAGAACTTCTGAATCCTTCAAGAACCGCGAACCTAACTGCCCATGTAAACAACTCTTCAAATAATTGTCCTGATGAAATAAATACTCCCTGGTACTTAGTGCAGAGCCAGTGGTCCCGCTGTGCTTCTGTAACTGATTCAAGATGATGTCCCATGCCAGCTCAACGCTGCAGCAAAATCTGTGCGTGTGAGAGGTGGTTATCATTCTTTATTATGACATCTGCCAGGGGGATAGATGTAAACACTAACCAAGGTGACAAGGGCATATGTCTTCACCAGTGCCTGCTGAGTACTGGGGGGGCCAAAGCTGTACTTCTCAGGGATGAATCATGAAGAGAAACACAGTGGGGGTGGGCTCCAAGGGCCCCAGATGGCCCCTCTGGTAATTATGTATATGGGTCAGCCGGGTATCAGTACAGCCATGCACCAGATTTAGCAGAGCCCTCCTATTGTTCGTATCGACAAAGAGGATGAGAAGCCATCAGACGAGCCTTGCTAGAAAGCAGGGCCTTCAGCGAGGCTTTAGCAAAGTCCTTTGAAAGTCAGGCAGAGAGAAGAGCTGCTCCGTTAGAGGAAATGATGTCACCCTCTATTGTTCAAGGACATGGGGGTGTTTGTCTCTCTTCCTGCCAAGCTTCGCAGGAGACCTTAATTGGTTGGATGTATTTATAAGCTTTCTGTGGGGACCACATTTAGACAGGATGAAAACCATGTCTAATTATTGTCTCAGCAGCCCATTTTTTTCCACCCTAATGAGTTTGCATCAACACAAAGCTCAATTATACAGTACACACAATGAATTAGGGACAGAAAATACAGTTTGGGTCAGGGTAGCAGTTGGGAAGGAAAGACAACCTCCAGCTATAAGTCTCTGCAATGGCTTCCAAATCAGCAATGACAACATTATCAATAGAAATGAGGCCCCAAAAGCAACACTCTTACAGATAATTGGAGAGGGGACATAACTACCCTGAAACAACATTACTGAGACTCTGCTCACCATTTTCTTGGAATAACGAGGCTCTCCTGGATCCACATGTAATGCTATAAAGACACACACACAAATAAATGTGCCCTGGCAGTGACCTGGTCTTTAGTCTTGCCACAACTGAACTAGTAGATTGCCATGAAATCTTACATAACCATATTAATTCATGTGTTAAAATTGCAACATGCAAGTCTGACAAAGACTGCTGGAATTTGGTTAGAGTACAAAAACAACAGCAACACCAGAAATAGTACACCCCGTACTTCTCCCTAACTTTGTGCTTTCTAAAACCATCCCTCTACAACAGTGGTCCTCAAATCCGGGCCTAGGGGTCCAGAGTACTGCTGGTTTTCTATTCTGCCAGGTAGTTTCCATTCTAGCTATCTAATCAGGGATTGATTAAGACCTGGGATGCCAGGTGAATGCAATTAACTTCCTGGTAGGAGAGAAAACCAGCAGCACTCTGGACCCTGAGGCCCGGATTTGAGGAACTCTGCTCTACAACAACAACATCATAACATAATCAAGCTTTTTTGGCCGCTATCATCACAAAAAAAACCCTTTCAAATGGATTGGGTGGAGGAGGAGGATATTGATGCATTGAGCATTGATACTATTCGCCAATATGTTTTGAGTGATTGATATATTTCCCAACCTGGTGAATCACACAATCATGCTCGCCTGATATTGTGTAAAAGACCTTCCAAATGGACCTCTATCCTAACATGACAGCACCACTCCCTCGTCTAATGATAAATAATGACTCCCTAATGGAGACATTTCAAGGATTTTCCCTACTTGGCAGTCCAGTCCACCATTGTCCTCCCACTAAAAACATCTGGGTTATAAAAATACACTTATTATGTCAAGGTATTCTTGTTTGGTCCACATGCTCTATTGAAACATGATTATGTGGAGTGACTGCCAAGCCCACTAAATACCAATATTGTTTCAGCAGCTTTGTTTAAAGCCAAGATTTGCCTGGAGTTGTCCTCTGTGGGCTCTGCACTTCCCGCTCCAGTTGATTAATGATTAAGCATCTGTTTTATAGGAATTTTAGACCAATTTAGTTACTATATTAGACACAGTGTAATTAGAAATTTGTTTCATCTCATATACCTCTAAGACACAGACCAGTACTCATTTGCACTTCAACGGAGGGGTTTGAATACGAGTAAACAAAGAGCGGCAATCGACATTATACCCACCTCAGCCATTTTGAATATACATCACACTCGGGGGTGGGAAACCCAGAAGAGCAAGTACATCCCTATGTCCTACTGCACCAATATGTCATACAAATGTTGGGAATTATTTCACACTCAGCTCCCCACTCAAAAATGTATTACAAACAAATGGATTACAAGAGTCCGGAGGGATAATGATTGACATTTCAAGGTAATATGTTTGGCCCACTGTAGCTAGTTACTGGAATTTAGCCTAGGTAGCTAGCTAGTAGCTAACAAACTTGTAAGCTAACTTCCCAGCTAAATTCAAGCAATTATTGTAGTTGTTCCCAAGATTGCTAGCTAATTTGGTAACTGTTAGCCTATGAGTACGTCCACACTAAGCCGTTTACATTTGAAAAGCTTGCCGTCCACACTAGACCACCAAAAACACATACCTCCTTCCATGGGCATGGGCAGGTGGCCGAGTGGCCGGCTTGCTCACAGCTGGTGACAGTCAAGCAGTGAAATGTCAGTGGAACGTCATCGTTTTCGAAAGTCTCAGTTTCGCCGTCCACACTACAACGGGGGGCTGGCGTTTTCAAATGTATCCACTTGGGAGAGTGTTTTCGAAAAGCTCCATTTTTGAGGGGTAAAAACGCCGCCCTAGTGTGTACAGCAGGCCAAAACGGAGAGATAAGTATGCGTTTTCAAATTTATCCGGCTTAAAGTGGAAGTAGCCGAAGCCTATCTGAAGTACTCCTTATTTGTTGAAATAGTTTGGGTAGAGTTTCCCACCTCGAGTGTGGCGTAAATTCAAAATGCCACTGTGGGAATAAGTCAATGGTCCAGCGTCTTGCTCAAGGGCACTTGCTCAAGGGCAATATTGGCTGTTGTGGGCATTGAACCTGTGACCTTTAACCACCAAGACCTGGCCACCTTGACACTCTTTTAAGGAAATTAAACAGTGTATTATGTGTTTTTACCCTGGCCTTTGTCAGGTCAAGCCACTAGCAAGACTGCGTCTAGTTTATGCTGTGACCTTTGATGTGGTGACATCAAAGGGATGATCTTGGTTTGTTTGCCTGTAGTCTGCTTGCTTAGCCAATAACCACACACTCTTAGCTCCCTGGTGGCCTAGTGCCACGAAACAAGCTTAACTTCCAAGAGGAGGTTGGGATGAGCTAACTATAAGGTGCTGGGCTAAATTTAAATGCTCCTCTGACTGGAGGGGTGATGCTGCCTTGCTACACCCTGCACGCAATGTCTCAGTGAGTCAGACCTCACGTTCACTGCATGAAAAAAACTCCACAAGCCCAAGCCATCACCAAAGAGCTTCACATGGAATAAGGCATGGGAAAGCATTGAGTATTGTGCCTTGTTTAAGGTCAGCTATATTACCAGTATGTCTATGCACTGGACACCTGCTCAGTTGCCCTTTACATCTGAATCCAAAGGAGCCATTAGTTGGGGGCTGAAGTCGATGAAAGCCACTCCAGTGACCAGAAATAGAGGTCACCTGCAGAGAACCACCTCAACTTGAAATTACACTTCTTGTGCCAACGAGAGAAACATTTGCTTCTTCCCTGTTCACTTTCTTTATGTAGAAACACTCTGAATCACCCAGAAAGTTGGAGCAATGAAACAATGTGAGGTTCAAATGAGCTAAGAATTACAACGATTAGGGTTTTCATTTGTGGTGTTTCATTTCAAAAACATGTTAAACTATACTGATTCAGATTATCAGTACTTGGTTTTCTCAGGCTTATTGACAAGAGAGAGTGTGAATGTGTTAACCACATTCATCCAGTGGTCAGCAGGCCAGAGAAGGGAAAGGAGGTGATTAGGAAACTAATCCACAGGATTTACTGATGAGCGCTCCAATGAGGCGGTAGTAACACATGACATCATTAGCCTAGTAACGGAGTGACTGTCATGTCAGTATCGGTTGCTGCTTCACCATTTCATCTTCAGATCTTTGAAGAATTGTTTGACTAATAAGACATTGCTCCATGTAAGGTGTGTTCTCAGATTGCAACACGTTCTACTTAGTGGTGATATGGTACATGGTGGTACTTCACAATGCAGAAAAAACAAAGCATGCAGGAGACAGGAAGAACCAGCCCACTAGCTCAATTCTCTCCTGCATCCAGTCCCACACCTCAACCCCCCCAGTCTGCCACAAAGATCTTTTCAGGCCAAGTGTGGATGCACAGTGATGCAATCTCATAAAATCGTTTTTTATGCCCCTTATTTTACCCATGGAAGATTTGCTGAGCCCTTTTTCCCACTACAACCACAGTCCTCTACTGCTAGCCACCAAGCAGCTCCCCCGGTCATCCCAACAGCCCTCTGGTCATAAGCTTTTTTTTTCAAACCATTAAGCTTTCACCACCTCTAACAGATCTGAAAAACCTCATTAAAATCACCAGTGTAATTGTCATCATTTCCCCCTGTGTAACGAAGAAGGGCGACAGTATGGAAAAGCAAGATTGTGACTGGAGGGTTTCTGGTTTAAATCACATCTGGGAAAAGCAGGGCAGGGGAAATGACTGAGATACACTCTCTCCTTCCTCAGCGACCACTGCTGAGTTGCCCTTGAGCAAGGCACTTTAACCCACAGCTGCTCCAGTGAAGCTGCTCAGAGGCCAGCAGCAGAAGACTGTGGTTCGTCCCTGGGCCACATTCCCAGTTATGAATTAAGGTTCAACTGATTGTATTTTTTAAGATCCCCTCTAATCTGTATATACAGCATTTTAGACCATCACTAAAACACACTAAAACTCACACTCTAAAACTCTCCACTGAAACCCAGACTAATGAAATTATTTTAGTGTTAACAACTGTTTAAGGCAGTGTGATCCACCACACCTGGTAGAGGAACCTCTGGGATACATTTCAGCATTCATTTACAAAACACGTAATGGAATAATAAAATGGAGAAGTTAAATGTACAAAGAAAATTATTGCAGGTTTTACAGACTGTTTTTATGTAGCTGTGGTCAGGGAGGAACCTCCATCATATCAACAGTGGAGGACATGACTGACAGCCCTATTATGAATGTCTGTAAGTGTGAAGCAGGGCATTGCTGAAAAAGCGAATACACACTCAGCAAAACTTTCCTGGATAAATAAAGCCTTGAAAAAAAAATCAATAACCCATACGGTTAGAGGCTTATTGGAGAATATAGCACTGTTTGAGTCATTTCTCTACATCTGTGCGGAGCATCTGTGTCGAAATGAACTTGCGAGAATGATCAGTGAGTTCTGCAAGTACTGGAATACACTGTGATCTCTTTAAGAGTCAGTGCTAGTGCATTTCCTCCCCGACCTTTCTCTACAATGCAACGATGCCAAACAACGTCGCTGTGGATCAGGAGACATTTGGACACATGAGACAAATGTTTAAAATGCACCTTGGAAAGCCAGCTTAACACTGAGAATAAGGAGCTCCCCAAAGATAACTGCTACTGTTAAATATACAAGCCATCTGTCTCTCTCTCTCTCTCTCTCTCTCTCTCAGCTTCATTCACTTCATTCACTTTAGTTGTGCCGGTGAAATATGCTGTATAACCTGTCTCTGTTTTACAGTCACCACAGTGTCCATCGCTAGAAGCCGTTTGAGGTCAAACAGCGGTTTATTATGTAGTAAGCATTGTTTGTTATGTCGTAACTTGTAGGGATCATAATATAGGACAGCATTATCGACATGTTGTGTGACAGCTCCGTTTCTGGTGACGCTATGGTGGCTGTAATTTTATAATCTTATTTATAGTCTTATAACAGCAGTGCGTCTTAATACCTGCTCAAGGAGTCTCAAGGCGTCTGCACTAATTAACATCACTTACTGTCATTCACACTGGAACGTTTCACAAGCTGTAGGGTGGCGGTAACCCAGTGGGGTTATGATTTGAAGGTTGCCGGTTCAAATCCCAGAAGGCCCCTCGCCTTTCCCTCAACAACTACCATAAAGGCGCCCTCGAGCAAGGCATTTTAACCCCAGCTGCCTCAGTAGAGCTGCTTAGTGACCATGGAGCAGGCTGGTGCTGAAAATGAGCTTTGGCATGTCCCAAATGCCAGTTTGTGTCATCCACCTGCTCTTTATTTTTTGCTATCTAAACAGTTGATGTTATGGTCATATTCAATACAAACTGGACCCAAAATAGAAATAATGAACATCTTGTGCTCTGCCTTTTGAAAGATCAACCAATTGCCATCAGCACTGCTGTGAACCATCAAGTCATATCGACTTTGTGTTAAATATCTTGCTGGGTGACTTGTCCTCAGCCTGGAATAGAAAAACGAGGGAGTTACTGCATCAAAAGCTACAGCTCTAATTTATGAGGTTGTTTTTGTGTTTGACTAAATGCTGTAGCGCTTATCTTTCAATACTGTGCTCACTTGTGAAAGCAATTACGCCATCATGGCCACACTTACATAGAATTGTCTGATGCTGAATTCATCATCGTCCACAACCTTCAAAAGCTTGCCCTTTGAAAGGTTACTCTGGTTTTTTATTCCATGTGTAATCCATATTATTACAGTTATTAATGTGACTCAAATGGTTCAATGAATCAAAATCTACGCTCTGAGGGATGGAGATGAGGTCGATGTAATGGTGTCTGCAATCAAAGGCCTCACAAGGAACTGCATTCATCATCGGTCTTTGAGACGTTGTGGATCAGTTGCTGGGCTTCTTATCTCTCAGCTGGTGTGGCTTGATGCACTGGCGCCAAACTGTGAAGACAGACAGCGCAACACTGAAAATGGAGCAGGACTGAAGTCATCCGCAGATGTACCAGCCGCAAGCAAGAAGTCCCACTTTATATTGCATGCTTGCTGAACTACTGTGAACTACTGGTACTTTGGTTCCATCCCAAAAGCAATCATTCGGAAAAATAGATTCGATGCCTTCCAGGAGTTATTTTGTGATCAAGTTTTGTAATTTACTTTTTGGTGTACCCACTTTCCCTCAACCTGCCTCGCCTACTTCTACTTCAGTAAGTGATCCTACATTTCCCAGAATGCCTTTTGACAACAACCAGAGAATGATAGCATAGAAACTTTTTCCAGTTAAGAGAAAGTTAAGAGTGGAGAGACAACTATGCTGTGCCCGGTTGTTCACCTTACAAAAGCCGTCGAAGAGATGGCTGCTCTCTGTGGCTGCATTGCATTCTGGTCTATTGAGGCTACTGTCTGTGATGGATTTCTCCCTGTATTATTTCTTGAACATTGGTGCAAAATGATGAATTTTGAAAGAAGCCCTTGCTCTCTGAGTCTGAGGGACTGACACCAAAACCTGACATTTATCGTTCATGTTTTAGATTTTATTTTTTTTCTGCTATTAAACAGCATTGTAGCTACTCTGGAAATATCTCAGTGTAACGTGATGTTGTCTTTGTTTGGCCAGTTATCAGCGGGAATAAGAAAAATAAACCTCCAAACAACAAAATGGGCCCTGAAATGCAAGTTACATCGCCAATAGCTGTTTTTCTAACCGTGTTAAAGTACATTAGGGTGGATTCTTCTCTTAAAGTTTTTAACAGATTTATTTTACAATATACTCATTTGTTTCCACTCAAGAAAGCATTGTCTGCAGTACTAATGCAGGATAGATGCAGGAGGAATGCATGAGGGGCGACTCCTTACATCATCAGGAGGATTTGTTTACAGCAAGCCCTGATAGTTGGAAGTTCAGAGTGGCGAAATCATTTCCTAGAAATAGAATACTGTGAAAACTACGACTGGCCAATGCTTGAATGATATGTTTCTTGTGAACGCAGCCTGGCCGGGGCCAACAGGTTCCCAGATGATGTCACCTTTTCCTCTCTAAGAATGCTTTATCAGTGAGGTCAGACAAGCATGTTTTGCGTTTTCTTTCCATGCCAGCTGTCTTATTCTCACTCAGACTCTACGACTACTCTTCTCAGTGGCCTTGCAGTAAAATTGACACTATTAAATAAAGTTTGTGTGATTTGAACCACACTTTTTATGTTTGACCTTTACAATCAGTGACTGTCTGAGTATACTACCATTATTGTCATCAGTAGTAGTAGTAATATAACTTAACAATGTCATAAAGTGCTATAATAGATGACAACAGCATGCTGCATATAGCCCTTATAAGGTTGCTTATTGCTGATTGATATTGGTTTTGCGTTTCCAGCAGCAGCAACAGCAGTTTGTTTGGAATAACTAGAAGAAGAACTGGGTAGTTACCATGAGCAGCAAAAGGCACCATGTCTGAACAGACAAAGAGAAGAGCGCCACCCACAGAAACTCAAACTTTATCAAGAGAAAATCCAAAGAGAAGGACGTCACAGTACTGGACACACTGTTTGATTGACAGGTGATCTCTGGGAAGTGCAGCGAGAAACACCACAGCAATGAGGCTGAGCACCAAAGATATTTACAGTGATCTCTGCTAAGAGTTCAGATCTCGCAGATTACCAATTTAATGTTAACTTCACAATAACGTTTCTGTTTGTAGTCTCTTCCCTCTTTCAGACCACAGCTTTTAGGGGGCTGCTGCTTCAGGACCCTTTAAGTGAAATGTAAACTCAAGTTGTATTTATCCAGCGAGGGTTTTCTCAGCACGCAGCTATGCCCTTCTTCACATCCATACAGTTACACACATCCACATCCACATTTGGGAGTTTCTACTTTTGGCCAGCTCCACTGGAACAGTTGGATGTTTAGTGCCTTGCTCAAGTTCACCTCCTTCAGGCAAATCAGACAAAACCCTGCCTCTGTTTCATTACAAATATGAGCCACAGTTGCAGTTCTGATTCACTATGAGTGTTCAGCAGCAGCTGCAATCAAAACCCTGTCACTAAATATGTTTTTCCAGTTGTAATCATGGAAATGGAATATGTGTACAGTACTTTGTATCAAACAATAACAAACAACATAAGAGCTTTGCATGCATCAGAATTCTGCACAGTATCTATGCATATAATCCAGATATCCACATTTTCCATTTTTATTTTTTGTAAAGTTGGCTCATTTTAAATCTTGGAAACTGAATGATGCATTTCAAAATCAGTTTCGAATTCATACATTTACACAGATTCACACCTGGGAGCTGCTGTTCACTGAAATATTTGAATGTGCAGGTTAATCCAGTCAAAATCATTAAATCATTAAAATCCCATAAAAACAAAGACAAACGCCATAAAACTCCCTGAACCAATTTAAAATTCTCTCCACTCAGCAAGAGACAAGTGTGAACTTCACTCGACTTCTCTCCCACTACAAAAGTTATCCGCATCTTATGGCAGAGCGCCACATCATTAGCCACTGTTATCGTTTGGGGGCTAACTTTCCTCGTGGCCAAGATGCACGTGAGCTACTGGCGTGTTAAATCTACTCCGCTGCAAATCTAATGGAGCAGGCTCCTTGGTGGCCCAAATTGAAAGTGCTCGATTGCCTGTATCAGGGTTCCTGTAGCAATCCACCTGAGTTATTTCCACTTAATAAGGTTCGTCTTGTGGTAGTAGCTCACTTAGAACGGCGGGCAGGTAGCCTGGCTCTGGCTGATACAACTGAGCAGTACTTACTACTGCAGGCAGGGCCAGTTCACTTTCATGTTATTATCGCTCTCTGCTTCCAACAGATTTTAGAAGTCACAAGATTTTCAGGAAGTCACGAGGTGATGAGTACTCTTCACAAGTGCCTGAT